>WEKY01051304.1:4173-68222 GCA_013390045.1 Picathartes gymnocephalus
GGGGGTTGTTTTTTGATTTTTTGGTTTTTTTGTTTTGTTTTTTTTTGTTTGTTTGTCTGTTTTGGGGGGGGGGTTGTTGGGTTTGTTTTGTTTTTTAAGGAAATATATTCTAAGCAAAGACTCTAAGAAAGTAGCACCAAATAAAAGGGGATATACTGCTCTGTACCAGCCAAAATTACCTACTCTGTGTTATCCAAGCCAAAAGTGGATAAAATCTTTCTGTCTGAACTGGCTGTTGGCTTCAGTGTGCTCTACCTAGGGACTCTGACAGACCAGCTGATAAACGTAGTTACTGGAGTGTACAACATCGCTGCCTTTTGCCACACATGCCATCCTTCCTCCAGGAGTTGCTGTCCTGTGTCTGTGGCTGCAGAACAGAATCTGTAAGGCTCTGCATCATCACCACCCTTCAGTGGTCCGTGGTTAGCCCTGAGGTGTAGGTTCACATCATTCCCTTGGCTGTGAAACAGGGTGATTACCTAGGGCACAGAAGGAGAAAGCATAAATATTTTTGGAAAGCAAGATTTGCAATCTCTTTTTATTCATCTTCCTCAGGAAAACAGAAATTTCTAATATCACATTCTTCATATTTTCCTTTTTAACCTAATATTTAACTTTGTCTTATCCTTTAGGTCATCATGGTATTTAGGATCTTAGTGCAATGAAGAGCTGTAAACTGAGAGCAATGTCTAATTCCTTCTCAATTAAATTCTTCCTGGAAGATTAGGAGCCATGTCCAGCATGTTTCTGTGAAACAGAGGCCAAGACATTCCAAATACTTTTGCCAAAACTTTAGTCAAAGTGGATTTATTGCTTTTAGAAATACATATTCATTTAATGATTAACAGCAACAACAGGAGTAGTATCAGTAGCAGCAGCAGTAACAACAGCAACATAGTAGTAGCAAAATAAATACACCTTGCCTATGCCCCAAGGTTCAAATTTCTGGGTCTTGAGAAACTGTTGAAAACTAGTTGATCAAATAGGAGCCAGGAAGACAGCAACAATGAAGGGGAAAAATTAAATAACAGCTACTTAAGACGCATGACTTATTTTAGCTTACAGAAGGGTCCAATTTCAAGTCTGAACTGACTGAGTTCCCTGCTCACTTCATTTTGCCTAATTATTGTCCCACTGCACATTAGGGACTCATTAAGATTTTATTTTGATCAATATAACCCATTTTGCTTGAATTTGCAAATTCACCAGTTTGTGTTGTTGGAAACCTCAAGTCCCAGGATTTCCCCAGGGATCTCTGAATTCCCATAACATTCCCTATCTCTGCAGTGAGGACTAAGAAAACTCTGGCCCCTGAAGCCAATGACAAAACTGATATTTGCACAGTGAATCCAGAATTTGAGTAGTACACTATATCTTTCAGATTCTTATCTCTATTTCTTTCTGATTCCCCGGATTTATTGCACTTCCAAAAGATGCTATGATAATTAACTAATCAGCGCACAGCATTTTCTTTTTAACACAAAAAGCTATTTTTTCTACTTAATCATTCACTGTGTCAAGGAATTAAAAAAGAATATGTTGAGGGATTTGCACTTGATTAAAACATAAAATGTGGCAATAAATATTTTTTATTGGTTATAATACCTTTACTTTTTTAGGAAGATAACAGACTGCTGGTTAACTGATCATGAAAAATTAATTTAATAGAAAAATATATTATAGGGAGTTATCTCTGTTGTGTCTGCCTGTTTTTTATGTCTTCTTCCTTTAAAAATCTGAGCTTTTCTGGTTTGTTTCTTACTAACTACTTGATATGATATTACCCAAGTCAGTGCAGTGAAGCAGCAGATTTGAACTAATGTTAGCACTTGTTTTACTTGCTTGTCAATGCTATTCTGCTATATGGATTTTTTAAGCAGGATGAAAAATGAAAAATAACTTTCAGCACTGATTTAAGAAAAACCTTTACAACATATTATATTTTTATATAGCGATATATATGTCAACTATACTATATTTACCTTATAACTGATATAAAGTATATGAAACATGCACATGTACATAAGCCTAGTGCTTCTAAGGATTAATTGAAACATGGACCAAAATACTTTACTGAACTNATTTCAAAAATCAGTTACCAATATACTGTAATTATCATCCACCTAAAACTGTATAGCACATTTGATATTTTGAGAAACGCTTAGTGTTCTAAAATGCTTATTGTATATTAACAGCATATTACAATATTTATAAAATAAAAAAAAGCTTATTTTTCAAGTATGTTTTACAGGGTCTTTCTAACTCCACTAATGCTACGTAGTTGAGGATCTTATAAGCCCACTTCTCATTTAATAAAAAAAAATCTTATTACTGTAAAATTCCATTACTCTCATGCCTCCCTATGTAGTACAGTGTTAAGTACACTACAATACCTAGTCCCAGATGGAATACAATGCTGTAATTCAATTGAGGGATCCTGCTAATGCCCCACACTGAAGAATATTGCTTAAGGGTTTGGGTATGGTAGCAAACCTCTCAGCCTGGAGACCGAATTACAACCTGACTATTCAATCTGGGCCTTTGTGCCATTGTTTGGAGTGTACAGGACTCTGATTATTTGTAATACATCTGTAAAACAATTATTACAATAAAAAAGAGAAAGAAAAAACACCCTAAATTAAAGTTTGTCCATAAGAATTATGCTATTATAGGACAGCTGGGGTTACAATGAACGCAGAACAGAGAGTTTTCAAAATGTGTTAAAGATTGCATGAAAGGTCTGCTGAAGGAGGGTTCAATCCAGCCATTCCCAGTTCTGTTAGAAAGGATCACTGGTTGGCTTCTCAAAGATAAATGAAATCCTGTGGGTAGGTTTGATCCTTGGTTTAGTTGAAGAGATAGTCATGAATATTATAGACTCCTCCCTTTAGATGTCTAATATCAGGTTTGACACTGAAGCCACCTGTCAAACTTCCAGCTGACTCTTGTTGCACCCAAAATCTCCACTCCCGTAGTTTTCAGCAGTAAAGCTTACCACCAACAGGTGACAGAAGTGCTTCCATCGTGGCAGAGATGCACAGCTCGTATTAAAGCCTTTTCTGCAACTCCAGTTGCTTTTGTTGCTGCTGCTCTGTTTTTAGTGGAATATTGAAACACCATTGGACGCAGGCACAGAAAGAATAACCATGGCTCTCTAGCTCAGCAATTACATCACTCCAGCCAAGGTTTATTTTAAACTGGAGAAATTTAAATTGGAAGAACAAAAAAGTGAGTAGTACTGTCGCAGAGCACTTTAACAGCTCAGAGGCAGAGTAAACCAAAGCCTTCTCCATCTCTCAAATGGTGTTTGGCTGAATAGAGGAGCTGGTTTTCAAACTATGCCAATATGTAAAGCTTTTGGTGCGGAATACACCCTCACTAGATCAATACTTTGGAGTTATGTGGACACCAAAGAAAAAATTGTAATTGGTTAAATGAATGCCCTTCGCTGTCATAACAGAGGGAAATGAGAGCTGAAAGGAGGCTTGTTATGGTGCACCCCCTTGAGCCAAGGTGCGCTGAATGTGCCGGACTGCTGGGTCACCGGAGTGTCACAAAGTTGTGGATTACCAAGTACCTCTCTTATGTCTCTCTTGTTGTCAAGAAATCTGTACCTTCATAGAATTACCAATAAAACAGTCGTAGCAGCAGATTAGGTTTAAAAATCTACCTAATGTAGCGTGAAATTTAGAGTGTATGCTCCAGCGATCAGAGCTGCAGTGTTGACCCATTATGCTCTGCAGTCACATTCTTCCATTTTCACCCTTTGAAGCCACAAAGGGAGGGGGAACAAATAACACACACACTTGCAACCATTTTCTCTTGTGGTTTTTTTGTTGGCTTTTTGTAGCTCATAGTGCCTGTGAGGGTTTGCTTAGAGCTTTGCTTAACTTTGCTTAATAGAATCCATCATGGTTTGTTGTGCTTTGTGGCAAAGCAGTCTTGAGTTTTCAGATTCATGAAAAGGAAGCATCTTAATTTTTCAGGCTCAAAATTTAGCAAAATTAAGCTGTCATCCTATGTAAGTTAAGAACAATCAAAGCTTTATCCTTTAGTTTAGAGCGAAATATACTTCACTGGGAGTCAGAGAGGCAGAAGACAGCGTGGTAGCTCTATAGGTTGTGTTACAAGTCAGAAGGCTGCAGTCATGTTAGAAACAGTATATATGAGATATCCTGCCCTGCCCTAACAGTTATGCCATAGTATTAAATGTGAATTTAGCATTTCTCACAATTTCTTCCCCTTCTCTGCATTGATAGGAAATAAATAACATGTACTCAGTAGTCAAAAAAGTTCAGAGAGAGTGTTTACATGTGTGAACTCCATTTTTAATCTTGGATCAGATATACTTAATGGTATTAGCAGCTAGTTTAACTTTGCATTTCTGGGCCTACATTGAGTTGTTGTTCCAAGGATACCTGCAGCAGGTCTTAACTGCAGTAATATTAGGTGAACAGGAGAAGAGATCAATTTATGACCATATTACAAAATGACTAGATATGTGATCCTACTTGCAAAATCTGAAGTTATATCTTAATCTGACTTACTGAGACTTGGATGCTGTAATATTATAGAGCCTGAACCGTGGCAAAATAAGATTCCTGACTTCCATTCTGATAGATCTTGACAAAGAGTTTGTGTAGCGTTCTGTCCTACTGTGTCAAGTCATGTTGGAATGCCTTGGAAGTATCTCCAGTCTGCAAATTGAGCACTGATTTCCCCATAGCACTTGTAGAAACTGAATTTCCATCACCATTTTGGTGATAAAAGACCAAAGATATGCAAGTGTGACTATAGAAATTTCTCTTTTGTGGTGAAATATAGAATTCTGAAGGAGGAAGTGGTCTTCAGCCTTTGTCTGACAGAGTTGTATTTTCCTTTTTGTGGTTATATATTCTAAAGAAAATAGAAACCTTCTCTTCTGTGCTTTTTTTGCAAAAATGCAGACTCTAAGCATGCATCTCACAAAACTGTTATTCCTACTCAGAGATACCTTGAAAAATCAAGTATATTCCTTTCAGGTTGCTGTTGAGCACACCAACTTGTGCTATTTGAGATGTACTGCCATGTATTGAACGCTTCACAAAAGACCAAAGGGTTCTAGTTGTTTAATTGCTTTATTCCCTATCACAGAAATTTTAGAGAATGCTGCAAAACAAGGGGGTTACTAGTATTTGATGGTTCATATCACAAAGTCTGACGAAAAGAAGAAATGCCCCCATTAAACTTTCCAGGGAATATTAAGAAACCCAAAACTATGTATATACACATTTCAGCTGCTGCTGAACTACTAAATTTCTTACATTTGATAGCATTCTCTCAGCATGAAACTATTGTCCACCTATCTTCAACTGTGAGAATACCATCAGAGGACAGGGATCTCATTTCCCAGATTTTGCTGCCATCTGTGAAACAACTCCAGTGGTACACAGCTGTAACTACAACCAGAATCCAGCACTTTCTCCTGAAGTGAGGACAGCTCTCAAATACACCTGCATGACAGTACCTGGGCACAGACTTTGTGATAATGGGATGGAGAAGACTTAGAAGAACCATAACGCTTCCCACTGAACCCCTGGCTATGACACATACATTTTGGATCAAGGATGCTGAAATGACCACACAGCTGGGCAGCCCTTCTTTTCACACCGTAGTGGTTGTGAGGCACCAATGGATCTGACAGCACTTGCAGTGTCTAATGCTTTTCTTTATTACCCCTTCAAGTTATTAGAAGAACAATCTTGGCTGTCAGTGCAAAGAGATTTCCAGCCCTTCTTATTCAGTAAGAGAAGATAAAAAACAAAAGACAAAAAACCAAACAAACAAACAACAAAAACACCCCAGCATATGGGGTTTTGAATCTCATGATTTTTAAAACAATTGGATGATTCTGTGGAGCTTGGTTCATGATTCTTCAGTGCTTGGGTGTGTGTTTTCTTATTAAACACTGTCAGTAAAATCACACAATAGAAGCTGGTTGCAACCCTGTTGGGAAACTGCATTTCCCCTGTGCAACAAGCTCAGGGCACTGTGGGGCCTGGTATATAAGCCAAAAGATTTCTGCATTACAGCATCAGGTTATCATAACCTATCTCCCCCTCCTTTCTACCCCCAGAACTCATCTATATGCTAATTTAACATGACTAATGCCGCCCCACAATATAATGGCTCTAATGTTTTCAGGGGAGGAAAGAGAGTGGAAAGAAGCTGACGGTCCTGTTTGATTAGTGAAATGTCTTCTGACAAAAATCCCAGATTTTCTCATGATGAGGTCTGATTGCATCAACACCCTGGATCCATCTGGTTCAGCACTTAACCAAGCTTGCAGTTAGTTTTGAGTTTACATTCTTGTGAGTCAAATGTAAGCAAATGTGAAATACAATTTTCTCACCTGATTTTGTGGAAATTACTAATCAAACTCAGCTGTTTTTTTAAAGGAAAAGGCACGGTCATTCTTATTGTCAGGGGCTAGAAACTACCCTAGCTGCGTCTGGCAGAGCTCCCTGCTGAGTTACAAGATACTTGAGCTCGCTGGGATTTGGCTCCCAGGCCTTTCTGGCTCAGTCATACAGCCTGGGGAGCTTTTGGTTCCTCCACAAACACGTGCATTGATAGTCCCTCTGCCCCTTTCCCCCTTCCTCCCTCACACTCACTGTAATACTATTAAGATATCAAATGCTGCAATTACAACAAGAAAACCCTAATTAGGCAGCAGCAGCTTCTGTAATAAAGGAATCAAGGAAATCTGAAGAAAGAGCTGAGGAAACACAACAGAGGCTTTCAAATCACAGGCTTCCTGTTCTTAAAGGACTACTTGATGCAGATAGTCCTCCACGAGTTTCACTTCACCAGCTTTTTCTATACTTTTCTAGGACAAAAGGAGTAATACCAACATAGAGTCCTGTGGCCATAATCAAATAATAATTGGCCTCAGAGATCACTTATGACAATCAGGGAAGTAATAAGGTTTCTGAATAATTATGAATAATTAGGCACATTTATGAATAATTACACTGTTAATAACTATCTAACACATCCAGTTTTTAAACTGTAATTCAGTCATTATTGATTGGTTAGCCATCATCTTCACTGCTGTTTCCCTACTCATTAACATCTTGATTCAGCCAGGAGCCCTGCAAGGCTGCATTTATTCTTTTGGTGTGTCAGAAAAAAGGAGTTTTATTCCTATAACTTCTGAATCCCAAGAAAAAGTAAAACGTGCTGCACAGAGCCAGATTCACTGACCATAGAGGAGGGACATTTTTGGAAGGAAAACATCCTGTTGCTTTCTAAATGTGATGTTAAGACAGTGCAAAGATACTATGACAAAGTGGAGCAGGGAAAACTGTTCTATAGTGGCATGTCTGGAATTTCTGACTCTCTAACTTCCTGTATTTGGACTGTAAAATTTTTGAAGTGTGGAACATCTTGTATGAAATGGAGTTAGTAGAGTTAATTCAAGATGCCCCCAGCAGCACTGGTAGAAATAAATGTTTCTTCAAGAGAGAAGGGTCCAGGGCATAAAATTTCTGCCCTAGGAAGGAAAGATCCAGGGAGCAAGGTCCCAGCCAGGACCTCAGCCACAAAGAAAGCCTTGCCTGCTGCTCTGGGAAGGGACACTGCACCTGACACCAGCAATGCCACCACCTCCATCAGCCCTTCTCTGTGCTCTGCCAGCTCTCCCACGGCTCAGCTGGAGCTCAAGACAGCAGGATTGCCCAGGCTCTGGCTCTGCCCACTGACCACCATTGCAAGGGGGAATCTGCTCCTGATGTTCTCACAGCCTCCTCAAACATTTGTTGTGCCCATGTCTAAAGCTAGCCCTGGTTACATAAATTAGGTAGATAAATGAATGCCAGAGTTGCTGACAAACCCAGTAATTAAAGGTAATGCTATGTATACCATCCAGAACACCTCTGTTTTCAGGGACATTATCAGCCTTACACCAAAAGAACAGAGTGAAGCCACTCAGGAAAATTAAATGGAGCATCCAAGCCTTTAAACAAGGAGCTGTTATTGTTTCTCTACCTCTTATATATATAGCACATTTCACCCTGAAGAGCTGGGTCTGACATGGAGGAAATGTGAGTCATGGTCTTGTATGATTTCAATACATTGGACACACACTACCTGTTTTTGGAAAAGCATTCAGAAGAGTAAAAGATACAGATCAGGTGCCATGAATTGTAAGTCCCAGTTTGAAAGTACAGAAATGCTGCAGAATGAGCATTTTGCATTAGGCAAAAACCAAAACAAACCAGAATTTGTAAATTCCTTTTCTTTCCAGGACATGAATAGCATTCTGAATTGTTTTTGAAGAAATGCCTTTATTTATTTGGTGTTTACCAGTCCTGACAGGTAATACAGGATAGTGAATTTCATGGTGAACATAAAGATAAGTGCTTAAATCACTCCAAGTATTCCTTTAAAAAGTATTAACAAAAAATAAATGCCATAGATAAGTACTCTGCCTGTATGATTTTACATTTCTCTACATTTCCCTGGAAAGAATGCTGATTTATTTTCCCTTTGGAGGAATCTACTTTCTGCTTTTTCTCCATAGCTTTATAAAGCATTTCTATGCCACAGTGCACTGTTTTTATACTTCAGATCAAAAAAAAAAAAGAAAATTTAAAAAACCATTGCTTGCTAAGGCTGTGGCTCAAACTGTTTCAGATTCTGCAAGGGTCAAAGCAGCTGTGATAAACTCTGTTATCTCTTTCATAATCTTCAAGCACAGTCTTTCTAATCTCCTCCTGAAAGCTCTGAAAGGAGAAGAAAATAGACCAAATCACTTAGCAGGAAAAGTGAGTGAGTGAATGTTTGTTAAACTGGAAGTGACCATTTCTGAAAAGCAGAAAAGTCCCAACGTATAATTCTGAGAAGGAGCTGTGAAAGACTGGCTCTTCTACTTTGGTTTTGGCGTGCTAAGATATGGCATGAAAAATGGCTAAGAAAAACTGTACTCCTTTCACTTTGAAGTATTAAAAATGACAAGTCTCTATCAAAGATCCAGAAAAGTCCTTGATTTGCTTTTCATACACTGCCCCATTAAACAGTAGAACTTATTACCATCGAATGTTGTGGAGGCTAACATGTTAGAGGGATTCAAAAATTGGGGAACTTCATGGATACTTGAGTGACCAGATATGACCTCTAGCTCATATACTTTAAACTGCAGTAGATGACAAGGTTATATATAGGCCCTAAAAAAAAAGCAAATCCAGAACATTTAGTTTTCTGTAGAGGTATAGGTTTTAGCCTTTATTTCAGTACCAGTAGTTCATCTTCCATTTCTTTGTCTATAGCTGTGAACAAAGGGATTGGGAATTCCCTGATAAAACATTTGCCTCTACCAGCTGATGCAGTAGATATGTTCAAGGCCAGAATTTCCTGTTGTAATCAGAGAAAATCATTGCTGCTGTGCTTCCTATGAAGACCACATGCAATCTTTCTGTGAAATGTTTCCATGATTATGTCAGATCCACAATCTAAGTGCATGGAAAAGTTCTTCATATTTAGGGAAACTGAGAAGGGTGTACTGAAAGAAAAATATAGCTTTTAATGTGACTAGCTGTTTGTTTATGGTGTGTTTAAAAGCGTCAGGTAGCATTCAGAAACCTTCAATTTTCTTTCTGGTAATTGTCACTCTGATTGAATTTTGAGTGGGGTAAATATTAATGCTTGAGTAAATTTCAAAGTCCAGCATGGATTTACTGGGAAAAATAAGTAGATAAATAGTTTTTCATTTCCGTCTTGAGTTGTTTGATTCTGTTTCAAAATAATTACTTTTTACTCTGTCTTGGTTTTGTGGTCGACATGAGAAGTTTCTGTTTTAATTTGTCCTAAATCTAGCACACATTGGCAACCTCAATTTGACTGAGTTCTGAAGCACCGTTAAAAACATTCATTTTCCCGAGCATGAACATCTCTAGGACCTGTCTCCCCAGCATCAGACTCTGCGAGGCTTTGCGTATATTCCTGCTTTCACCTCATCGTAAAATACCACTTTGCAGCTGGTGCCTGTACCAGGGAGGCAGAGAAATGTGAGAGATCAATCTTCCTTCAAAGTGAAAAAGTCACCTTGCACACAGCCACCTGGGGACCCCACACTCTCCCACCTCTCCCCAGTTGTGCACGACACTGTGCCCCAGGCCATGTTAACTTCCCCCTGCCCCCACCCCAGCCCACCCTTTCATCTTCAATTTGTTCATCCCCACACCATGGATGTCATCGAAAGCCAGGGCCAATTAGCTGAATGTAGTCAGGGCACAGTGACTTGGATCCTGTAGATCCAAAAGGGTACATTCAAAGTGGTTCCTGACTGCAACCATCAGTGGTGGTGAAATGCTGGCAACCTGGGGCAATGAGAGGCAGAGAAGAAAGAGGACACTCGGAGGGCACCAAGTCCTGAGGTTAGCTATGTGGGACACAGATTTGAGACCATGATAACTTCCAGTGGGTGCTTTGGTTTCCATTAAACATCATTAATATTTTCAAAGAAGCATGAAATCCACAATCCTGATTCCTCTGCTCCCCCTCCCCCATCCATGTCCCTCCTGAATCACAAAGGGGACCTTCTTTTGTTATAGTTGGATAATTATTCTGCTGTCTTCCCTCCTGCTACCCTCTAAACATCTGTGATTGATGAAGGGAACACATTGAGAATTTGAGATGAAAAAGTGAAGAGAGAGCGAAGCTGGGCAAATGAGCCAGTGGGTTAAAGCACTTGGGACATTAGAGGGTGTCAAGGATGGCAAATGACTTCATTGAAGTAATGATGATAAACATTTTATCCCTGTGCATATATGTGCATTATATCTAACGATCTCAAGCGTAAGTAAGTGAAGAAAGGCACTAAATAAATCATATGAACAGGCCCTAAATGGGAATCCCTAAGGAATAGGATCTGAATTGTAAATGCATGCCTGAATTTCACACATCAAATTACAATAAGGAGATTGATATTTTAAACAGCTCTGTACTTAAAGGGTACTGTATCTAGTCCTGAGTATTTTTCTTCTGCTTAGGGTTTCTTTTTTTTTCAGTTAAACTGTGTGTTTGTGTGTATACATATGCATATACATATACACATGTGTGTGTGTGCAAATTCATTAAATGAGGTACTTTACATATCAGTGGCTTGCTCTGGGTTTCATCAGCATCTCAGAGACTGGCTGAAAAGTGTTTTTTTCTGCCTGATTGAGACCTTTGAAGACATAAATTCTCAGGGACAAACTCTCTTCTGTTACACCAAAGAAACCAGAAAAAAAAATCCCTTGTTTTAAGTGAACTTACTCTAGACTTGATCTGATGGAAGTGGAAATACAATCTGACACTTGCACTAACACTTCTTTAAACTTTGTGCCTCTCTCCCTCAAATTGTGGAGCCAAATTTCTAGCTGGTGTCAACTGGCAAAGCTTCTTGAGCTGTCAGCAGAGCGTGCCTGTTGGCATGAGCTGATTTGGTCCAGTAGCTTCACAAACAGAGAATGAAGTTGAGTATTAATGGGAACAGGTTTTTTGCAGAACAAATTATACTAGAAATGTCATCCCATTCCCTTCCAGTCTCAGATATCCTAAAATCATCAAAGTACAACTCCAGTATTATGAATATACATTAATAAATCTAATAAGGTGTGGGAAAGCTTCCAGGCTGGAAGAAATGGAAATTAATAAGAGGTAGCAGCACTATGTCCTGACAGATAGCTCCAGCGTCCACTGCATTCTTCAGTGGAAATGCATGAGAAGATGACCATGAAGACTAAAAATCTGTGGAATTTCAGCAGTTCTACAGGTTTTCTCATTAAAAGAAAAGGATTTTCACCTGGCTTGTACAAGGATTCTGACCCCAGATATCACATTCATCCCAGGATCTCCACATCTCTCTTCCCAGCAGCTGTAGAAAGGCTGGTTGAAGGAGCAGGGTCTGCCTGAAAGATGAAGGTGTCTTTCCACCACATTCCTCCTTGGCGGGCAGGAGTGCTTTTGGTGCAGGCTTTTGGAGATTCTGCACCTGAGTTTCCCATTCAGCATTTTCAGAGCAGAAAGAAGCAGTGAATGAAATTTTTAAGTATCAACTCTCCTGGCTTTTTCCCAGGAGACTGCCAGCCCTGCACACAGAGTTTCTTTCCCAGGTCTTGACCTTAACTGGAAAATTACATACTGCATTTAATTGCAATATGCACTGGTTCTCTGTGTTGCTGCTAAGGATGTGCACTCCCACATGCTCACATATATGTACATTATATCTGCATTCCTATTTACGTATCTGAGTGTTTGTGTACACACACATATACACACACAGTTACTTTGCTTTGGAGAAGTATTTGTACCCCATACCACGCCATAAGCAAGAAATTTAACCCATCCCCTGATTAAACCTTGCCCACTCTGAGGAATCTAGAAAGTGAACACATGAAGAATGCATTTTACCTTTAAACAAATCCTTTCTGCTACAAACACTTAAAAAAAACCCATGTATTAATTTTTAAACAATTTCCATGTCCTTGGTAGTGTATAAAGCATAGCAAAAGGTCATGCAGTAGCTTTAAGTGTAAGGAGTAGGTTCAGACCTCACTAATGTCATTCTCTGAAGCCAACTCCAGTCTTTACCCAAAATAGAACAAGCTTTGAATTCTGGGGAAAAGCTACTTTAATTTTCTTCAGTTTTTCAAACGGAATATATTTCAAAGTGCTGCTAAATTATAAGTAAGTTTTTCTATCAGCACTGCAACCACTTTTATTTTTACTTTTTGAAATAAGAAAAGATATATCCACTTACTCTTTATATTAGCAAACTATATTTTCTATAAATAATAAAAAAGGAAAGTGTATTACATCCTGTAGTCCCTGAACCAATGCTCAATACTTCAATAGACTTGTTTGTCTATTGATTGATTTTCAGAAATGGGTTGACACAGCCCTTTCTGTGAAAAAGTCACTTCCCTTTTCTTTCATTCCTAAATTGGTATGTCACATTTTTGCCTTTTTGCATGATGAATGTGGCTTTGAAAGATTCAAGAATCAGTAAACATATGCTCAGATGGAAACATCTGTATTTTAAATGTGTCCTATTATCTTAGTTTTATAGCCAATCTGCAAAATATGTTTCCGGTTGGACTTAATAGGTATGAGTGGTGCAGGTAGTGATAACATAGAAAGTCTTCTGATCTAACTGAGTCCTTGCCATGAAACCAGATCCTCCTTGCAGATTCAGGAATGTGGTATATCTGGTATGATTTTCTTGTCCCTCCAGGTTTTCAGGATGTATTCTTCTTATTAGATTTTTTTTGTTTGTTTATTTTTTGAAGTACTCCTATTTCTTCTTGCCATCCTGGAAATATTTTGCATGGCATTGCACACAACATAGCTAGTGCAACACATCCCTTCATGTCTTCAGCCAGCAGATAGCTTTACATTCTCAAATTCCTCTGGCTTCCTTAAATGCTCAGCATATTCAGTGTATTGCAGGATCAAACCTTCAGTGTATATCCCCTGGGAAATCAAAAGAAAGATTCCTTCAAGCCAGCTAGCATCATATATATTCAGCGAGCACAAAGGGGATAACAGAGCATAATCCAGTATTTGAGGGATTTTTCTGGCATGATAACGCCAAGATTGTGTTAGTCCATGCTGAGAAACACTGCAGGTTTTGTGACGGCTAAATGTGCATTCTATGTCAATGCAAGAATCTGCCCTTTAAGTGGTCACGGTAGTCCTGTTTTCTAACTCAGAATCAGAAACTGGCTGCCCAACTGCATGAGCCCGGCCTGTACTGACTGATCCATGAAAGTTCTGCAGTGTAGAGAAGGGGAAAGAAATATTTACTGGTAGGATTCTTTTTACTCCTCAACAGGTTTAATACAATGTGCTTGGAACTTTGCAGAAGCATGGAATATTAGTCCCAGTCCCAGAGAAATGCATAAATGGGTGGGACCATGTAATACGCCATAAGACCCATTTATAAATGTTGCTAGCAACTTCTATTACACCTGTGGAGTCTCTGCAACCTTTCATACTATTATGAAAGTTCCTACATATCTGTATGGTACTGCGTGTACTCCGTGGTCTAAGCCATAACTACAAAATAGTTACACCCCTCTAAAGGCAGAATTTGAATGTGGGAGCAGCAATCCATTCCAGGAGAAAGATGAGCAGAGGGGTAGGAGGAGGAAAACCTGCAGAAAAGCACAGTTAAGCCCTTTGTACTATGGAAATGAATCTGGTTTTGGTGCTGGGGGCTGAGTTTGTGTTGATGCACAGAAGTAAAACAAGAGTATTCAGATAAGTGGAACATGATCTGATAAGCCTGGAAATAACTCTGTCAGGCTATCCAGCCCAAATGACATCCCTGTCTGTGTCCTTTCAACACATTTGATTTGAGTACAAGCTTCCCAGAGGAAAGCTTTTCCTGTGCTTTTTGTCCTGCTTCACTACTTCACAAACTCCCTGATGGCAGAAGCAGTGCCGGCTAATGTGAGAGGAGAGCTATACACTTTTCTAGAAGAGACATTATTTCTTCTGTGGTTTTGGTTTTTTTTCAGCATGCAACCTGGCTGTCCTTTCAATATGTGCTAACCAGGCCTTTTACGGACTCTGCCAGCTCAACACAGAAATGAAGTTGTACCTTTCATTTATAAGATGCTTGAACTCTGTCTGTGTACAGGAATAGATAAAACTGAAATAGGTCTGCTCAGGTTTTTCCAATGTGAAGGAGATGAAAGAATTTTTATAGACCTCCCAGAGCACAATTTCATTAAGGTCGATATTCAGTGAATGAAACTTTTGCAAAATGTATATCCTTGTAACACAAATAAAATGCAACAAGATTTGTGCCTGAAAATTCATAGATATGAATAATGTTCACACAATATCAAATTTCACTAAACTTAATATAAGGATTTATATTTGAACTATAGTCTTCAATTTGCACGATTTATGCCCTAGCAGTTACATGGCTGCATTTATCAGAAAGGGGCTGTTCTTCGGGGAGGTAATTCTACTAAAGCCTGTGATCATTTGGCTCTTGATCAGTGAAATGAACTGAATCTCATTTTCTGTGTCTGTCTCTTTGTATGTTTTCCACCCTCATATGCTTTTAGCTCTGGCAAGAAGAATACATTTTTCAAATCAGGATCACCTGCCCATGAATCAGCCAAATACAGCCTCTGTACCTAGCCCCCATCTTTAATATTTCTCCCACGCATGATAGTTGTCCTATCCACAACATGCATGGGTTTTAGAAATGTGAAATATTTTACATGTAGCAAAGTAAATGCACTCCACTCTCATTCTTTAAGCTTCACAGTACATCCTATTGTATAAGTGTTTATTTGTAAGCAGTCAGGCACATCATAGGTGGGGGGGAGATCAGCAGTCCTTGGAAAGTCTTCAGAGTCACATTGATACCTCCAAAGCTCTCATCGTGTACCCATTACCACTAATTGAATGGTGTTGCCCTTGGGAGAGGAATATTCACTCAGGTCAGAAAACTGGGGAAGCTCAGGGAAACCTGGATCGAGATGCAAAGGTGAATGAGTTGACTCTCTTGTGCTCTGGCAAACAATGAAGATCATCAATACAGTCTCATTAATCTGGTCACCTATCCCTGAAATAAACGCTATTGACTGCTGCGATATCATTTGCATTAATCAATTAATAAATAGTGCTTTCTTCTTAATAAGAAAGAACAGAATACTCTTGAATAGGTTAAGAATGCTAGAATAGAAATAGCCAGATAACCGTCTCTTAAAATAAAACAAGAGTAAAACTCTTCGTACTTTTTTGAAAACCATGATTTTGGTTTAAAAAAAAAAAAAAAGGAAGAAAATTAAAGGGAAAGAATTACCAAAAGCACCTTTTTTTTCATGACTGATGCCTCTTCTGCAGCTGTGAACACATTCATTTCTCCATAATCCCTAGCACTGCAGAAGAAAGAGGGCCTTCAGGTGAAAGGTTACCTACATTTATAATGTCAGGCACTGAGGCTGGTGAGGTAAAAGGTAAATGGTAATTTTATCATTAGCGTGCCTGACCCCTTGCCCCGGCCATATCTCATAGGAGATGTTAGGAACGGCTCACCTGTCAAGATGCAAACACTTAAAGGTCAATGCGCACAGAAATCTTCAAGAGCTTACAACTGAATTGCTGACATCTTTTATTATCACCGCTTAAATAAATGATTCAAGTGGTGAGACAATGGTAAGACTGGTTTAATGTCAAGATTTACAGGAGGAGTTCTTGAAGCCTTATTTTCTAAAGTCTAACTACATGGATATAATTCTTTAATTCTATAATTGCATGAACAACGAGGTGGATTTCATACCATATAAAAGAGTTTAAACATGTATTCCTCTTTTGCAAGGCTTTCTAACACTGCACAAGGACAAAGTTTTACTTCCATTGGAGCAGTAAATGCAGATTCCTGGATCCATTATCATCCTAGTGTACAATGCTAGAAAACACATTTGACCTCTGTGCATGAGAAGTGGAGAGTTATGACTTACGGGAGGATATCTTGCCACCTAATGACAAATTTTTTGGAACACCTGCTACACTTCATTATTATTTAGTGAAGTTATTGGGTAAAGGTTCTTTCTTGTTTTTCCAAGTTGTTTTCACATTAAAATCTCTAAAATTTGGACACATCAGCATCAGGGTTTGAAAGACAATGTTTACCAATGCATGCAATATTTACAGGATCAATAACTGTGATTCTAAGGGGTGAGTGTAGTTTACTCCTGACCCTGTATCCCACACCTCCCATTGTTAGCAAAAGGGTCAGTCAGGTATACAGGACCCTGAGTGGTTTGAGATTTGTGTAGACGTTAAAGCTACCTTATATAAAGTTTCACCAGTAGAGGAAACTGAGCATCCAACCCTATAAAGTAGCAATATTTTCTGTTTGACACTAAAAACACAGCAACTGACTATTAGTGTGTGATGCAAGCCTTCTGCATCTGTATCTCTTTTGTCTTTTCCACAAAATGGTCACAGTTCTCATTAATCTGCTGTCCTCTGTCTTGTCTCCATCTACTCCATTTCTCCCCAGAAATAATATATTCACTTCCTTTGACTTAGTGGCATTCAGATTTTCTTCTCCAGTAATGTTCCACATACTTCTCCCATGTATTTCATGGGCCTTCTTCCTAAAATTGTTGCATACCACTGAAACTGTCAGATGAAAAGCTTCATTTCTCCTTCCCACCTACCACCTTTATCACTAGCACACTATGGTGCTTGCACCTTTTTCCTGTATTATTTTGTTCCTGCCATCTTCCTCCTGCAGTTTAAATGAGAAAAAAAAAAAAATTAGGTGCGCACCCAAAGAATGTATATTTAAAGAAACTGATCAAAACCAAGGACTGCAGTGAAAATAGAGACAGCATTTATGAAAAACAGATCTGTCATAGAAGCTTCAGTCAACCAAGTGCTTTGCTAAGAACAATAGAAGGTGAGCCATACATCTCTGCCTGTTTGCTCCACAGCAATACTTACAGAGAAATAAGGCATTGCTACAAGAGGGTGCTTTTAGTAATGCAAATTTTCCAGTTAGTCAACCCAAAACAAATGTTTTGTTAGCCAACCCAAAACAAACAGAAACCTGTCCTGAGTGTAAAACTCAGGACAGGCTTCTGTTTTCACAAATCCTTACCTTTTTTTCCTGTGATATCCCACATAATGATCTGGTCACAAGAGACGTTTCTTGGTTTCATCGTGTAATGTAATTCTATATAGAAATATATCAGTAAATGTTATTGCAAAGCTGTAATCTCACTTTGGCTTTCTCATTTATAAAATGGGAAGGAATGTTGCACCTCCAGAGGGCTGTTCGGTATACAGCTGAAATGCAGTTTAAGAAAGCATTTTTGTATTATTTATTGATAATCCCTCTTTATTAATAATCACTTATTATTAACATTCTTACTAATTGTGAAGGTCAAGGACACCAGAGATTACAACACAGTTAACTTTTAATGAAATGCAATACTTAATCTTTCTTTGCCATCCTCTGCTGAAATGGCTTATTATCTGAAGGCAGATATTTTGGGAAAGAAGGAAAATAACAATCTGTCAAAGTTCTTGAAATTGGAAAGTCCTCAACAGAAATGGGAACAGACTCCAAATAACTTGACATGTTAGGAAAGTTCACCTAAGGCTCATATGATCTTGAACCTTGACTGCAAACACTGGACATCAGGTGCTTCAGATAACAGAAATGCTTCTGCTTTCCCAATAATGTGGCATGCTTAGTTAGCATCCCATCCAAGATATTTTCCCTCATTGCTACCAGCACAGAAGACCTATCAGTGGAAGATAAAAAGCAATGGGAGCCTTGGTATATTTAGTGCCATAGCATGTAATATTATTAGAGCGCTGCCTGGCCAACTGTCTAAAATCTCACTAACTTGTGGCACCCTCTCCACAGGAATATCTGGCCGCATAGGCAGAGCTTTAGTAGACACTCACATGCCAGGAGTATTAGGGAATACACTGGAGCAGATCTCAGCTGAGGCACAGATTTAACTATGACTAACTTTACACAGCAAGTTATCTCTGTAGGACTTATACTTAGCCTGATGCTTAAGCACTTGCCTGAGTCAAGGATGTAATTAGTGAAGTGCTGGAATTACCTTTGCCATTTCATAAAATGAATCATATGAAATGTATAGTTTTGGGTTCAGCTACAGGTTTCTGCCTGCAGAGCTGCTTTCATGGAATTTAATACACAGAACAAAAGTGCACAAACTGCAATATTTCTCCCCTGGCACTGGTCTTGTGCATCAAAACTTTTGGTAGTATCTCAATGTTGATAATACATGATTAAGATATTGTAAAACAGTTTATAACTGTTATAAAAATATATTTACTTTTTTATCTGACCACCTGAGGAACACACCAGGTAGTAATAAAATTAATTTTACTACATGCCTTTCAGGACATAAAAGAAATAAAATACTTTCTTATTTATGCCAGTATTATACAACCATGTTTGAGCAAAACATCTGTTATGCCTCACCTTTTTATGTTGCTTGGCTGTTTTTTCTTGTTTGCTTTGAAATATTTATTTTCCATACCGTCAGAAGCACTCAGAGAGTAATCAACAGGTGAGATTATCCTACCAAACTCTCAGAAGACCTCAAAGAGATAGAAGCTTCCTCCTTTGCTTACCAGACAAAGTTACTTGTTTTTGGATCACAGTGGTCCCTGTTTGAATTCTGACTGTGAATATGTGCAGAAACATGCCACTGCCTCTGACACCAGCTGGCTATTTGTACATGTGGAAATAGACTCCCCTCAACATGGAAAGTAAGCATTGCATTTCAGCTCCCATCTGGATATTGACATGCTAGGTAATAAAGGCAGAGGTTCTTGATTTTTAATGCACTACTGCTGACGGAAACCAACTTCTACCAAGTGGAATGTGACAAAATATATCCAACTCAGCACCTTTCCCCTGCAGAGAAAGATAACTGATGGACTTGCATCTCTCCACAAAGATGGAAGACGCTGCTCTGACCATTCCCAAGACATGGAAGAACTCAGAGATACCTAGTGGCATGCTTACTTTTATATCTGTTGATATATGCAGCCATAAATCTCAACATGATGTAAAATATCTCATTCTGTATGCACAAGAAAGTGAAATTGAGAAAAGAACTGGGCTGGATATTCTTGACTTGAGAAGTTAATATTCTATAACGGGATCAGACCCTCCTTCTTTTCTGTGTATCCACACAGACTAATACAAAGTGCTTACAGATCACAGGTAGTTTGATGTGGAAGTATCTGATGTTTACTTTTCCTCAATGGAAGTGCCAAAACAGAAATGCACAAGAGCATAGCATTTGGTCATAGCACTGCAGGATAATGGTTGCTCTTAAATCTGGTTACAAGGCTTTCAGGTAGCTCTTACCTCCATGCTTCTGCCCCCTTAGAACACACTTTCATGTGCACATTTGTGGAATCAGACCTCACCACAGCAGAGGAACAGACAGTCAAACTAATGTATTCTAATACCTCCTAATGCACACCAATTTTTCTTTGTTGTTTTGTTTCTTAATAACCTCCAAATGCAAAATATGTAGGAAGCCACGCATAAATTCTGGTTATAGTATCATCCCCTAAGAGACAAACACAGGCAGCAGCATTTTTATGTGAAGGGGGGAAAAAAAGAACATCTAATTTTCCACTACAAAACAGGTGCACTCCGATTTTCAACGTACATCACACTTGTCTCTCTTGTTTATTTAATCCTAATTTATCGGATCAAGACAAAGAATAGTACTGTTTGGTTTTCTGGCATATCCACAGCAAGAAGAAGGTCATTGCATTTGGGTACTAATCTACCAGTGCAGTAAGCCGTGATTAAAATATCTTGGTAATGTTCTCGGAAAAGCATTACAACTGCTTGAATCCATATCCATCCATGGCCAGAGAAGAGGGGATGCTAGTCTGGTTTGGTTAAATACATATAAACTTATTCCCCAGTCAGTCAGCTAGAGCAGCAGCCCTGCATTTCAGCAAGAGAAATAAAAAGATTGCCTGGGGTCAGGATAAAAGCAAAGGTACACAGGGCCATGAAACAGTTCTCACTGTTATCACTGCACTTCAGAGGACCCAATAGAGCTCTCACTGGGGATCACAAGGGACTTCAGCTCTCCTTATAAGTTTCTTATGCCTCTAAATTTATTTTCATGTCCACTGAGAAGGTGAAGGGTTAAATAAGGAGGACAACTGAGGGAGAGGTGGATGTGTGTTTTGGCTTTGTGCTGTGTTCCAATTCTGTCAAGGAGTCTGAGCTTTGGACAGATAAGCAGGGAGGGATGTAGTCCTTAGAATAAAGTGGAATGAAGGTGCAAAAAAAGATATCTCGGTTCAACTTCTGAGTGAAGTTCTGTGTGCCTGAGCCACGCTTCTGCTGCCACTGCTGCGGCTTCTCCTTTTTTCATAATCGTCCCTGTTATGAGTCTTTGTTCACAAAGGTGGAAAACACAGAGGGCTCTAATGATGCATTATCACAGGTCAGGGAATGAAGCACATAAATCTCCCTGGCATTTGCCTCCACACAATACCTCTAAAAGGACAGCAGCATTCCTTAAAGATGTAGCTTTTCTCCAATCAGATGACTCAACAAGGCAATGTACCTGTGGGCTTTTGCCAGGATAATCACCTTTTCCTCTCACAGCTCCTTGGACAGCTCCGACCTTGTCTGCTTTTCTTTAGTCTGCTGTGTTTTCTGTAATGAAGACTAGAATTCAATTGTACATCTGGGACTAATAGCTCTTAAACCTAAATTATTTCTCTCACAATTACAGACAGATTGTCATAAACATACAAGCGGTGACGTACAGAGAGATGCTTTCACTGTAAAAGCCATTTTGAAAGCAAAACTTCAGTCTAATTTAAAGATGTTATTGCTGTTATAGTTGGAGACTGATGGAGCTGTCTTTGAAGACCATGTCAGTACTGCAATTGGCTTAGTTTAAATCAAAAGAAATCTGAATTGTACAGAGGACTGAGAGTAAGACTGTATATAAAATGTCAGTAATCAATGGTAGTTGTGTTATTGTCATGACAGTATGATGGCAGTTCAGTGAAGCAATTATTAATTTTTCATAATACCACAGAAAGCAGAGACTTCCAAAGAAATAACAAGGTTGACTATATATTACACAAACAATTACCAAGGATAGAGTAAAATAGAATAGAAAATTTTGTCATATACTCTGAGAAGAATGTACCTTTTAAACCAAAGATCATTGTACAGGTTCTCTGCTGTTGTAAATGAAATAACATCACCACTGTAGTTAATGCACTATTTTAGACTAGCTGGATATTTGAAATTTCCAGCTCAGTTTATGATGGCTTCCTTCACATGTAGACTTTACAGCAGTGTTGACACTGTGAAGATACCAACACTGTCATTTTGTAGGAATCTAAATCCCAGTTCCTTGCACCCTGCACTAGAATGATCAGTTGTACATGGAAAGACAACAGTGAATTGAGCACTTGATCAATTCTTGTGATGTTGCCAAAATAATGGCAGTTGTTCTTAGAGCACCATTGGCCATATGGAATCAAGGTCAATACTGGCAGCTCCTACTGGCTTTGAGTCATCCATTGATAAACACTTATATTTTAATAAGCAATCAAAAGTTAATTTAACTGGAAGTCCACTCTCTTGTAAAGAAAAAATTCAATGCAAGCAGTGATGGCCTGCAATATGCTACTAGTCCTGTTATTATAACTGGATTCAAAATAGACTCAGATCGTATGTTTAGGGAATATGGCTTGTACAGGCTCTTCATCCTGGCAAAGATCATATACCCCTTGTGGAAATTCTAGTAGACCTTAACAAAATCATTTTCCCATTCTCCATTTCTTTGTCATGTCTTAATTATCAGTGGACATGAGTGTCATTATTTCTACTGTTCTCAGAACTACCTTTTTGAGAATGAAATCCCATTTATTTTGTACAATGCTCCATTTATTTCGCACAATTTATTTCCCTCTTTCATAATTTGTGCTTCATCCTGCTTCCTATAGAAGAGTTTTGCAGCTGTTAACATAAGCAGAATCTTTCCTTCTATTTTCAGAATAAAGGTTACACATGTTTCTCTTCTTGGTGTTCTCAGAACATCATGTTTTCTCATCATGATGCCTCTAAACAAACTAGCAATCATTTTCCATCAATTTCAGCTTTTACTTATGGTTTTAAAACAAATTTATCTCAATCACAAAAGCACTTGACTGTGTTCTTCAACCTACTTATTTTACATTCTCTTTCATGAACATTCAGAATGATCAAAGGTGCTTAATTGGTCCCTTGTTAGAACTCTCTGGTTGCTGGGCTTTGACTTCCTTTGCATTGCACTCACAGGATTCTCTTCCTTTTATTCATATTGTAATTCTATAGTGTTTACTTACTTCCAAAGCAAAACTGAAAGCTCTTTTTCAGTGCACTGTTCCTTCTACCAGTGCCAATAGGAATGAAGCTACTCTGTAGACTCAACATGCTGATTGTACTGGCATTTTCATAAACAGCCATGAGACAGATACTTGGTGTGAAAATAATAATGAATTTGCATTGTGCAGTGCACATCTCTCCCTGCAGAGTAGCGAGTTTTGCTAACCAGTGTTTCATGACAGCTGTGTCTTACTTCCTATGAACACAGCAAGGGGTCAGCTGAGAGGAGGAGCCTTAGCACTATGAATTTAAACTGTATTAGCGATGAAGTTAAGTGCAAATAATCACTAAAGAAAATTAACCCCACCCCAGCCAAAAGTAGCACACTGAGCGACAAGTTTTTAATTGTTTTCTGTGATACAGAAGGAACAAAATTTGGGCACCAAAGCCTTCTAGTTCTCATAATAGTACAGAGGGTCATTTTTTCAAGTGGTTAAACTTTACCCCCAGGCTTACAGGATTATGTGCTCTGTCATTATCAAGAAAAATCTCATTGCATTAAAAAGCAGCCATTACTTTTAAAAAGACAGGGACAATGGATTTTTTGTTAATAACAAAACAAAACCAAGAAAGCCTTATCACATAAGCAGCATGAACTTATATGTGAAAAGAAAGTTTATAATGAAAATTGAGATTTCCCTACCTCTTGTAATAAAAAAAGTTTATACTCTAGCCAATGTTTTTTCTGTAACAGGAATGGTGTTTAATTCATCTGTGTCTTAAATGTGTGCGTAACACCAGGTGTGAAACTTATAGAGCCCCTCACCTCTTCAAGTGCATTTGTGAAGTCAGGACATGCTTGCAAAACAGATAGGACATGCCTATATATTTAAGCAAAATGAAGAAAGACTTGACAACAGTTTAGGAAGTTATCCTGCCATTCCTACAATCAAATTTCATCCAAATATTTCACCCATTTAGCATCCTTTTCTCTGTTTTAGTTTGCTCACAGAACTGATGTTTATGCCAACCCCGCAGAATTACTGAGGTGTAGGTAAGAGTAGATAGAATGCAAATACCCTGTACTTATACAGTAAGGGACTGAAGACCAGATCTTTCCCTTCTTGTTTTTGTCATTGTTTTATAAATAAAAATTAAAGTCATAAACACCAACACCCTCTTCCAACAATGAAGAGTCATCCCTGGTATCCAACACAAAATTTCCAGTACAGTTCAACACACAACAGTTCCTCTCTGACTCATGATACTTATCTCCTCAAAATATATCTGTGTGTCTGTCATGTTTGTGCTACGTAAATGGAGCCACTTCAGCTTGCAGCTTTCAAAGGTAATTTCTTTTAACTGGAATAGTACTGCTTCACAAGTAATTGTGCTGTATATTAGATGAAATCCTGAAAGAGAATAGCTCAGATTTTATATAAGCACACGTGATGAATGACCAGCAAAATCAGCTGAGTCAGTAATCAATGGCTGACTACAAAATACATATGTCTGGGAATCCAATAAATTGGTTTGTTTTCAGAAATCGCATCTTATGTTGAATGTGGTGTTTATCAGCATTAATCTTCAATAGTGGCTGCCATTGGGGCTGTAAGTTATTCATTTGTGTGAGCTCCCTGATTGATGTTGTTCATACAAACTTCTATTCTCAAAGCAATATCTACATGGAAAAAACCCTTCACCATGATTAAGGGAATTATTGATGTTTTCATTTTTAGACAGTAACATCTCGTCTAGGATTCACCAATAGTAGCAGATTCAGCAGCTTCAAGTTTTAGGTCTTTGTGACAGCATAATGGATTCAAAGCACGAGGTGAGACTCCAGGCAAAATTTGCAGCACAGAAAAGCAGGAGATTTGGATAAAGTTAATACAACTTCATCCCTTCACGGTTCTGTCTGAGGTCAATCCCTTGACATTTGTTGGTATGATATCCAAGCTGAGGCACAGATGAACACTCTTGACACCCAGGGAAACATCCACGTAGAGGAACAGTAACCTCTGATCTGCTCACTCGGCCCTCTTCCACTGCCCCATCCACAATCTCACCTCAAAACTAGAAAGTGTGGAGGGAACCTCCCTGGAGCATTTTACTTCTTACATTAGGGACATTCTCCATGTGCCAGAAAAGAATCTTTACTGTCTCACTCATCTGAAGAAAATAAAGCAAAAGAGGGCATTCTTATTTATTTATCTGTCTTTATATCTACTTTAATATCCTAACCACCCATGCTGCTTATGTATCTAGGCAATTTTTTAATTTCCCTTAGAATATTTTAGCTTTTTTTTCCTACAAATCAGTTTTAGTCCTGTATATTTTTTATCTGTATTTTCATCATCCACTTTGCAATAGATGTACATTACTGAAGGAAGCCTGATGCTGGTTTTAATTGACATTTGCTTGAGTGATTTTTGCTTTTTTTATTGGATGTTAAAAGGAGGGAGACTGGAAAGATTTTTTTTTTAATTTGTTTAAATATACTCACAGTTTAGACTGAAGTCTGCGATCTGACTGGCCTAGTCAAATATTAAGATCCATAGGAAATTTAAAAAAACATCAATTGTACATTCCTCCTTTTCAGTTAGATAGTACACCTCTGAGTTACATATTTTAGCTTCCCAAGGGTTAATTATTTCAGCTTGGTAGTCTAATTCTAAATATCAGCCATTGGTTTAAACCCTGGAGTGTGAATCTGAGAAATTGTCTTCTGCTAATCCAACTCCCCAGAGGCATTTTAGGTGATTACAGTCATTCTAGCTGTAATTTATATAATTATAGAAAATCTGATTTTTCTTGGTTGTCTTTTTTTTCCCATTTGTCTCCTGTTGCCTGGCCTGAAATAGGAGGTAGAGATTTCATTTATGCTGCTAGATATGTAAGTGTATGTATTTTCCCCCAGCTGTTGTACTGATCATTGGATGTTGTGGTGATGTTTTACCAAGCTTCAGAAAAATACATCTATCTATGCAGGTGTACGTGAAAGTCAAGATAGGGAAATGAAACAGCAATACATGCATGATCATCCCTGTAAAAGTGCGGCAAATTGCAGGATACCGCCATGTAGAGGCTACAGCCAGTGGTATACTCTGCAATTCGCCAGTCCAGTGAATAGGACTAGAACTTGGGGATGGTTTAACAGAGTGCAGTGCAGCATGCAATGTCTTTCCTCTCCAGGGGGAACAAGAATTGATGGGAGAGGCTGGATAGCACAGGGAGGCAGAAGAGCATTTCATTCATGAAGGGGGAAGACTTGGGTCTTGCATGCCTCTGAAATTTTCCTGTTTTCATGAAAACTTTTCTTCTGTCTGTACGCAGAAGAACCTATCTTGCTGTCATGAGTTGTCTGATGTCTCATCACAGCCCTACATCCTCATTTTAGACCATCTTTCCCTCATAATGTGCTGGGATATCTAGAAGAAGTTTAATTCCATATCTAAGCTATGCCAAGACTTAAAGAGGTTGTATTGAAAACAAAACAAACAAAAAACCCCACAACAAAAACCTGAGATCTACAGAAAAAAAAACTCAGACACAAAATCACTAGCAAAGTACAGAGACAATTACTGTGCACAACTCAGAAGATATCTGATTAATGACAGATATTTGGCATTAATTATTATCAACTTTGTCAAAGAGGTATTACATCACAGCCATGAACTCTCTTATATTCTTTTTTTATGGTCCATGGAGTAGAGGAAAGGAGCATTATGGCAATGAGGGGACATGGAGACATCTTTGTACAATATCTTATGGATAGACAGTGATTTAATCAATGCTAAAAAAATTGGAAAATTTATGTATTTTCAATATGTCTTAAAATGTTAGGAGAGGATGCAGAAACATTTCCATTTGAAGATTTTATTCTAATAACATACCATTTTTCCTTGAGAAAGATGTTGATTCTCAGAACTGGGAATTCTTTTATTTTTTTCTGCTTCTCCTGAGCACCATAGAGTGACTGGACTAGAAAAGATCTCAGTTCAAATCTCAGCTCTCCTGGGAAGGGCTCACAATATTCCTGAGTATCCAGAGGAGGTTTTACATCCTGATGAAATGCTTCCACTACTTGGGAAATTTTTAAATGCTCATTAGAGCACATCAAGGAGAGTGTGAGAAAAACCTGATAGATGCTCTCCATGAAACCATCAAAAGAAACTGATGTAATTACAACAGATAGATAGATAGATAGATTAGATAGATAGATAGATAGATAGATAGATAGATAGATAGATAGATGCAATCCATCTCCTCTCTGCTGCATTGTTCTGCTCTGAGGATGCAGGCAGGAATGAGGCAGGCAGAAGTTTATTCTCCACCTCTGAAAGTACAGGATCTGAGAGAAGAAGGAAAGGGAAAGAAAAGAGGTACTTCGTGCAATTTTTTTTTCTCTCTCTATCAAAGCATGGATCTATCTAAAAACTTTCTGCAGAAAAGAGAGAATATTTTTGTTGGGAGCTAGAGCAGATCCTCAGAAGTGAATACATGGTAGAACTAGGAATTTTACCCTGGGAAGGCTTTCACAGCTGCAATTCTCCTTTGCACTCAGTTTCACAGCAGTGTGTCACCAACCACAATGGCCCTTTGTTAGCATAACAGATAAATGGGTCCTGTAGCGGTTTATTTACTTAAAAGAATCAGAAATCAGCAAATAATAGTAATGCTTGCTTTTGATACATTTATCAGAAATTAATTAATACCATGGTGCACAAATTTTAAGCCTGTACATTCCTTTGGTTTTCCTCCCACTCTTCCGTTCCAAGAAAGAACAGGTGAATGACACATCTGCAGTGTTTTTCTCATTAGAAAGTATCATTCCTTATCAATTTGCTTGCATTAAGGAACAGATAACATGATATGGTCAGAACAATATTTATTTGTAGCAGTTTATGACCTCTTCATTTATATAAATACTTATGACTCATATTTCTTGCCTTCTCCATCTCTCACTCCCCAACAGCTTTATTTTTATTACAAACTTTTATATTTGCTATTAGTCATAAAACACTATTAACTAGATATTTAGGTGCTGTCACCTGGATCTGACCCTCTGTCTGTCCTGTTAAAAAATAGGCAGTGTGTGACTGAAAATCAGAAGAAAAATAATAACTGCTAAATCATCAAGTAGATTATTGCTTTTCTTACTCATCTCTCCCCACCTCACCCTCACATACTAAAAGAAAAAAAATCAAGACAGGCAAGGTTTTCAAATCACATATTCCTTCAGCAATAATAAGGTGGTTGATGCTTAAAGCCTCTCGCCAACTTTAATCCCTAAATCCCTTGCATGCCATAGCAAATTGAAATTCAGTTGGGGCTGTCCAGCCTTGTAAAGACAAAACATCCTTCATCAAAGAGGTGTCTGTGTTGATAAATTGCTCCCTTCACACACATGACACTATCTCTAAAAGTGATTTGTGTACATTAGGACAGCAGAAAAAGATGAAACGAAAAACCCTTAAGAGTAAACTAAGATGAAGAATAAAAAAGATTACTTGGAGCAGTCAAGTAGCTTTTTACAGAATCAAATTTGGGGAAGAATCATTCATTGCCATCTCTGTAAAACACAAATCCTGCATATAGGCCCAGCAGATATGACTTACTGTGGATGTAAAACCCACTGTGGAATTGCTCAGATGTGTTTGTAAAGCTGTTGTGGGGATGGAGTTCAGGAGGGCAAAATACTGGGCAAATGGAATGAATTCTTCTGTTGTCTGATTGAAAGCAAACATATTACAACATTAACAAGTATTTTGGTTCCTGCTGTTCTAGCGCAGCTGGGATGAAATTTTAAGATGTTGTGTTTTATCCAATGAACATGATCATTTTTCTCCTAGAGAAGAACAGCTCTGGCTGCTGCTGTTGCTGCTGTCTTCCAGTCGGAATTTGTGTGTCCTGAGTAGCTATTCTTCCTTGCTTTTTGCAGTGTTCCTAATATAACATGCTCTCAGAAAGTTTTGTTCCTGCCCTAGATTTTCGCAGCAACTGCTGCTTAGGATGTAGAATGCTACTCTTGGTACTTCAGGGGTCTCTATGCATTCCTGATTAAGAAGTCTAAACAAACAAAAGCTGAGGGAAATTGAATATGCAAAAAGTAGAGAGTTAAGTAAGGATTTTATCCAAACAAAATTCAATGGAATTGAAAGGTGACAATCAGATAGTATCTGTTTTAAAAGTAACATTCTGTATTGCAGTGATTAGCAGGTGACTATCTATTTGGCAGTAAATAGGAGAAAAAAAGGCTTGTTGAAGGATTTATTCTGCAGATTCTCAGTCCCACATAAGAAGGAGCCAAACAATATTATTAGCATTCCTGTGTGGAAAACCCTCTCTTGTCTCCTGCCACAAAAATCCCTCAGACCTCAGGCTCTGTAATGAAGAATGGAGATAGGTTATGATGAAACAAATTTTGCAGCTGTGTTTTGAACCTGTTCTGAGTTCTCTTCTCCCACTTCCCATAGCCTTCCCACTGGTATTGTGGGCACTTCACAAGACTGGCCACTAGACAGCATTTGCCTGCCTAAAATAGTTCCCTGAAGACCAGCAACAGCGAAAACACCAAAGAGAAATCCAAAGGAGAAAAGAGATGATTCCAACAATAAGCACCCTTTTAGAAATATGTGGCAAGTCTATATGTATGTCCCTGAAGGTAATCAGATCAGACACAAGAATTAAGCTGATCCCTACATGGATCCTTTGTCTCTCCTTAAGGCTGATAACTCATATCTCAAAGAACCTTGACAAACAGAAGTGATTGACACTCCTCTCATTCAGACCTGATGTGCCTCAACCATTTTTCCATAATTCAATTTTGTATGCATGGTCTGAGTTCTTCTACAATGTGTTGTTCAGAGAATTCATATGGCTTTGCACACCTGATTAATTACTTAACTAATCCACCTTTTTTTTCCACTTTGCAAATCAGAACCTCAAGTAAATTCCTCTATGAGGGCTGCTGCATTCAGATGCTTATTTTAAATATAATATGAGTGGAGATGTTAGACTAAACTATAACTTATATCATCTGCTTTCTTAATCTGCTACTGATATAAAAGCAAGGAAAATTAAACAAAGGGAGAATGGGGTGGTCGAAGGGTCCAAAATCAGAAAGGAAGAAGTGCCAGCCTGAATGTATGGATTCTTGGATGGGTGAGATTCAAAATTGCCCAAGTCTCCACAGTCTCATCACTTTTCCACTGTCTTCTGTATGTACATATGTATGTGCATATATTAATATCTGTAAATAATTAAATGATGCAGTTCAGATATTTAATTTATGTCATGCCCCTGAAAATGTTCCTTCTAGTATTAGAATTTTTGCCAACAAAGGGTTTTTGCACCTACATTTTCCTTTGTCTGTAGAATCCATAAAATTTACTTTGTCATCTCCATACTGTCTCTTTAAATTGGTATATTTGGTTTAGAATTTAATTCTGATATTCATATTAGTTCAGTCCTCCCACAAGATTTCTAATGGAACTTCAGATTATCAATTAGTTAAAATGTTGTTCCTATCGATAGATGTTGACTTTTTTGTGTCATGCGTTAGCAGCAATCACTTTACAGTACCATACAGAGATTTATTAGACCAGATCCTCCACGCAGACTTGATTTGACCTGTGAAGGTTTGTAGCCTGAAGATCTTGTAATTTAAATAATCAAGAGAAATGGAAGGTGGGAGACTACCATGGGAAGTGTCCCATCTTGTGAAGACAGGTGGGGGGACAGAGATTCACAGCACAACCAGACTAAGCACAGCGAAGCCAGGTGCCTCACTGCTGCCTGCTCCTTACAGAAGACAGACAGAAGGGAAGCCCACAGAAGCCACGTCAGCCTGCCTGATATCTGAGTCTCTGCTACGAGTGTCTTCCCATGGATTAACAGAGAGCCAAAGGTAGCTGCGCTTCCAGCCGCAGAGGTTTCCTTGACGGGCTGGAATCCTTTAAAGCTACATGATTGGTGAAAGATGCTGATGGCTTCGAGGGTTCAGCACAGTCCTAAGTCTCATGGAAATAAAGTCGCTAGATGGCTTTACAAATCGGGTCCCAAGCTTCATCCTTCAACTGTTTCTGACTGCCATAATGTTTACAGCAAAAACAATTTCCTGGTCTTCTTTTGCCCCTAAACAGTCCCTCTCCCACTCCCTATTCCTCTTGACCTTGTCAGACCTGCTTTAACTCCACTGGTCTTGTAGCTCCCTATCCCTGCTCACCCAGCCCAGGGGTTCATCTCCAGGATTGCTCAGGGACTGGGCAGAGAGCCCTCCGGGCTCCCTTGGAGTGGCACCCATGGCAGCAGCTGTCAGGAAACGCTGAACGCTGCGCAGACTCCGTGCTTCCCAGAAGCCAAACGCAGCAGCCGTGCAACACCCACAGCCTTTTCAGGCCCAGGTACCCACAGCTCCTTCTCACTTCCAGCATTAGCCCTGCCAGCCCGGTGCTGTGCAAATGCGTCCGTGTTCACAGGTAAAATTCCCTGCTGAGGTCTCATATTCACAGTCACCCCCCTGGACAAATCTACCCCCACCTCCTCTGATATCTTGGAGTAGTAAACCATTTGTTTAATCTCTTTGCTTTTCTCTGACTGCCAGTAATGAAATGCTGCTCTTTCTGAAATAATTTCCTGACTATTTGCTGAGATTCATCTCCGACATTTCATTAAATATGATCATTTAACTGTACAAGTACAAATGTATTTTTAATTTAGCTTACTGCAGATATTATAGATGTGGGGAAATGAATTCGCATTGCTCTAGGACAAATATATCATTCACATATGAATGCCACAAAAGAACAAATTATTAAAAATTACTGAAACTTCCACAAAGATTTATACTTAACATTTCCATTTTCAATCTCAGTGCCAGGGAAACGTATAGCTTGTCACTATATCACACATGATATTATGAAGAATGTTTGCAAGATTTCCCTGGGAATCTTTATCAACATTTCCATCTTGGATTTCATGTCAAGGAGCAAACTCCGCTTTCAAGGAGAAAGGTGAATTCAGCTGGCAATTGTCTGGGAAGGGTGAATTCAGCTGGTTTGTCTGGGAAAACTTGGCTTATCAAATAGGCTTTCATCAAAGAATTCCATGACCACACATAAAGAGGAATATTACTTTAATGAAGATAAACCCAAAAGAATAGAGATTAATGTATCCAATGCATCTTCCATCCATAATGTTATGTCAACTATATGTTTATAAACCAGCTGTCAAAGTTAGAAAAGAGAAAAAAAGATTAAAAAAAATTAGCCCCAAGTTGGTCAAAAAGAGAGATTATTTGGACCCCAATATATGTTTTGGATATTTTTGAATTTCAAGAGAATCTGGAAGTGAACTGGTTTAGGTTAGATGGCTTGGATTTTTTTCACATTTCAGTATTAAATACCGTTCTTTAGAAAGAAGGCAAAAGAGTTAACATCAATATACACTGTGTTTTAGTATTAAAAGTTATATATATTAATATATAAATAAAAGTTATATATATTACTTTTATATTAGCAAAACTTCCAAATATCCAGTTTTGAAGAATGAGGGGTATATTGTGTTAATCTCTACATAAAGAAGAGAAAAAGAAGGCAGGCTCTTCTATATATCACAGTTTGCCTTTTAGAAGATAAATAACTTATTAATAGTTTGATAAATGGCAGCAGTTTACTCAACACCTCAAAGTGGTGTAGTGAAATTTTAAAATATATTTCAGTCTGTCCTGGCCTTGACGACAGGACTTCAAACTTATTTGAATCTTGGGCCATCATTTCTGATACGGTATGGGGAGCCCTGGATTATGACCCTTATGTTTATATATGAGAGGAATAGTACACAATAGTAACACAATATGTTGGAATTTATATTTTATCATGTTCTGTTTCCATGAAATGTAACATTTTCTTAACTGTATTCCATGAATTTTTTTCTGTACCTATTTTAGAAATGTATTAGCATTTTGAACATAATTTCTCTACTTTCACAAAAAACAACCTTATAATATAAACACTTCTGATGTCTTTTCTAAGCGTGAAATATCCTGAATTGCAGGGTGGTTGTCCCCTCTGTGACTCAGAGCTTCCAGATCACCTCTTCACAAACTGAAGTCCATCCTTTCATTGAAAAGCTGCTCTTGTCCTACAGCTCTGTGTGACAGGTGTCTCGGAAATTATTTTGAAAAATTAGTTCAAGATGAGCCCTTCAAATTCATATTGTAAGTAGACCAGAGCCATATGTCTTTTTTCCAGTTAAAGTCAGATCACAGTGAAGTGAGTTTAGGATGCTACACATAATGTCTATTTTATTTTGGTATATGTCTGTGAGGAGACTGGAGGTGAAAGTTGGTCTGAATTCATGTCAGTCTGGTTCAGCACATTTGAAATTAACTTACTCAGTTCTTCATCATTTCCTAGAGGACACTTAGACATGTCCCACAGAAGGGCGCTTTGCTGACTTCTGTGTGGGAGAGGACAAAATTTATACTTGCTGAGAGATTACATTGTTTCAGTACTAAGGAAAAGTGGCAGAGCTGGGAAACAGGCCTTCCCTCAGAATGCTCAGAAGCCACATGAGGAGACACAGGGCCCTTGGATTTTGAGAGCTAGCAAATTGCAAACAGTTCCCACTGACTGGTCTTGTGTCTCTCAGGCTCCTCGTGAAACCTTCGTCTCCTTCTTTCTAGTCCTGTGTGCTGGGTGATGGGATGGGCTGCTGAGCTTGCTTACGGATGGGGCCAGAGACCAGGAGTGCAACTCCTACCTCCACTCCTTACCGCCAGATGAGCTGAGAAAATCCCTTTGCCTATTTTCAGCCTTCGTCACATCACCTGAATTTTTCTAAAATACACTTTACGATTTCAAATGCAGCAAAACTGCCTCTTGAAGCAGTCTCTCCATCTTCTGATGAAGAACACATCGCAATGAAAGTACAGGAAAACTCTGCCTAGTGTCTCAGTTGCTCAACTGTGGTGACATTGGAAAAATTATGCCTTAGAACAAAACTATCAGCATGCACAAAGCAACAAAAAAAGGCATTGTCCATAATTGCACAATTGCTGAGTCATTTCAGCAGGTTTTTTTTCTCAGTTTTTCTAGATTATTTATACTCTGTATCTCTGTAGTCCGACTTCTGTTCTGGTTGTTCAAATACATTTAAAAGTCTGGCCTTGGGTGTTTACAAAGAAAACTCCTATGGAGTTCAGTCATAACTTAACTGGAAAAACACAGAGGAGAAACTTGCTAAGCAGCTTAGGATTCAGCTTAACTTTATTTTACTGCATTTCTTCCCTGAGAAACAATCAGCCATAAAACTGGTGTCTTGCTGGAGTGTCCTCCCAGCCTTTACCTGATACAGAATGTAGACGTCTTACCCAACATTACAAATAGGTGCTTGAAGGGTCCTACCATGGATTTCATTGGCTGTACATGAGTGCTCACATCAGCTGGAACGAGGAGCACAGCTGCTCAACTGATCACACTCGTCTGAGAGGTCAAATACCAACAGTATTGACATGACAGGAATTAGAGGTAATGGTTAATGAAGACAGAATCCTTACATTTTAACTAATCCACCTCTTCTAGGGGATATTTGCCAGAGTCATTATTTCTGCGTGTACCCAAGACAATAAGCAATGTAGCCAAGTAGAAAATGTATGAGCCAACATGAGTAAATATTTGTGTCACACCAGTGGATGGTTCTGGCCAGCAATAGGACCATGTTTTGCAGTTTAAAAAAAAAAAACTAAATAAGGGGAAACCAGAATAATCATGCTGTGATAAATTAGGTTTGTGATTAGAAAGACTGTAATTCCTGGGTAGTGGAAATAGGAGATGCTTGAGGAAATGCCAAGTTAAAGGAGCTAAGTACCAAATCTCATTGAATTTCAACTGCCATGTTAGTTATCTAATTGTACTGCAATAAGAAAGCTGCTTTAAAGGCCCTACAGCACTTTTTTACACCAGTAACTTTTGACAAAGTTTACTTGGGAATTTTTTTTTCCCCCTTTTTATCCCCAAGGACCTTCTTTTCTGAGCAGTGAAGGAGAAGCCCCCTGCCTCAAGCTTGCATTGGTCTCCGTGACTTGTTAGTGTTACACTTTGTTTATTTTCCAGTGCCAGCTCATTTCCAATAGCAACCAGTATTCCACAGTATTAGAATCTGTTCCAGGATACATGGAATAGAAGAAAGCAGAAGCAGGTTTTAAAGTTTAGAATTTTTTTTTTCCTTAGGATGGAGCTAGTGGAAGAATTGTCTTGATATTTGACCAAGCAAATTACGCCAGCTAGTAGGTGCTTTAATTTGTATGCCTGAGGCTTAAACAATGCCACATCCACTTAGAGACCTGAGCATTACTGCTCTGCTCCTGTTACAGTCTGCGATATCAGATCGTGTTACTGTGGATGTGTGTCTGTAAATCTTACTGGCTGCATGTGTGCTTATGGGTGTATTTCTAGCATGGGGATGGGAGATGAAAAATAAATCTAAAGATTACGGAGAAGTAGTGATTTTTGTAATTTAAATAATATGATCCTTTGGTACATGCTTTTGGACCAAATGAATGAAGATGTCACAAGAAATCAAAAGTTTAGGGTCTGGTATTCCTACTAATCCAAAGTGATCTTGAATGTAGGATGTCAAAAGCTTTAGAATTTATAAGAGAACAGTCCTAGATCAGCATGACATAGCAAACAACCAGCTGAAGTGCTGAACTAAATAAGTTCATGTCAGAGACCTTATTTATTTATTTTAAAATAAATTAATATCTATAGCTTTTCCCATCATGATATGTCCCTTAAAATGTCCCCTATGATTTGTTTTATGGATTTACATCATGTGAGCATATTTTACTGAGATACAGGTCATCTAATTACAGGTTTGTTTCAAGCACATCATGCATGTTCTGAAGGTTCTGATTATCAACTGCAGCATCACAGCAGCACATAAGTTACTCCCACTGCTCAGTCATCTTCTATAAAAAGTTATCACCACAAACTCTCTTATCTACTGAGGATAGCCCTAAGTGTGTATTTTCTCATCTGCAATTAATGTCCTGCCCCAGTGCTGTCACTGTTATTAGTATGTGACTATAGATTTGTAGAACTGGGAAAAGAGCAGCAAGCACCAAATTCATCAAGGCCAAATATTTTCATTCTCCTTGCCCTATGTAAACATATTTGCTCTCTACTTGATAAAAAGTACTGAATGAAACCTGTTATGGAGCTATTGCCAACAACTGTCATGGTATTTTATGTTATCAAAACAGGACAATAAGAACAATAAGTATTTCCATAATGCTGCCGCTACAGAAATGAAGAAATCTTTAGAGAGATAAAATACAGAACTGCATGCAGGAGATCTGAGTTCTGTTAGTACTTCTGCTGCAGATATCTTCTGTCACCATATTTGACTGAGTCACTGACTGAATGCAGATTTGTCCTTCTGTAAAACAGGAACATTGCCATTTGCAGACACAGGTATTTTCTGTCAGGCATTTTGGGGGAGTTCTCTGCCTGGGATGCTGTGAAACTCCACACACTGAGATATTTTAAGCCTCTTGGCATTTAAAAATGTGCAGGTGAAGCTCTTGTGGAAATTTGATTTGAATATATGTCAAGCAAAGTTTTTTAGATGCACTTTCTACTCAGATGCCATAGGTTTGTCTTATGCTTCACACCGACCCTTAATAATGGTTGCAGTTAAAACAGTGAAAACAGCATAATAACACCATTGGTAATAGTTAAGCTTAGTCTGCACTGACAGGTGAAATACCGTCAAGTTCAGATAATTAGACTCCATTGCCTTTTTCAGTCACTGAATGAACCATCACACAGACATGGCTTCCATAATTTAGTTATAAATGATCCATTAATCCATATAAGCATCAGTTCAAAAGCAGAAGCCTAAAGATGATGGTAGGAATGGTAACAGCAACAAGACAGTTAAAAGAAGAAGGAATTGCTTGCCAGGAAGAAATATGAGTGCATTGCCCATAGTCAACAATATCTGCCAAAAAAAATGCCAGCATTTTGATTAACTATGCCTTAAGTGGAAATGGAAAATTCTCTTTCCCCAATCATCCAAGCTACCATGGAGTTAAAGCCAAAAGTATCTATAAGGACAGTGTACTGTCAAGTGGCTGGCACTGTATTTCTCATCAAGGCCTTCATCTCCTGACTGTAAGAACTGCACACACACTAGATCCCACCCAAATTTTGGGGAACTCAGCAAGGAGGAGAGGGAAGACTCTATCAGATTTTGAACACACTGCCTTGCCACAAGTCTTTGTCCTATGTGGATGATAAAAACTCTGGAGATGTGACCTATAAGATCATAAAGCAAGGGAGTTTGAACTCTGGTAAAATTATATCAATAATTTCATTAAGAAATTAGTGAGAACGAATACCTGATGCTAAGCAGACCTCTAGGTTAAACATTAGCAAGGAATGCTGTATTACCTCCGGTGCAAAAATAAATATATTAGAGAGAACTCCATTTTGTCTGGAAAATGGCTCTTACACTTCACCACAGAACCAGCTGAGCTGAAAAGCAAGTAATCACCAGCTAAAGTGAAAGTTTTAAACCATCATCAAAGATCTGACTCTTCAGTGGTTTTGCATGCCCCTCCTTATTTTAGAAGGTTCTGAAATAAAATTCTAAGCAAAATCACCTTATTTTTGTGAACAGCCTCTTGTAAAACAACAAAGAAGATACTTGAAAACCTATTTAACATTGTATAGCAAGTGCCCTTCAGGTCCTGCATAAAAAGTCAACTGGTAAATTGTAATGACAGAGTCATTTTTAAGGGGCAGGTTTTGGGTATATTCACTTTGGTACAATTTTCTTCTTGTCATTTTTTTCAAAAGCCCATTATCCACTATTTTCAGTCATTTATTTTTAGCTTTTCAGTCTTTTATTTATACAAGGAATAGCAATACAAGCAAATACTTTCTGCATATATCCTGCTCTTGCATAAGACATGAGCAGCTCTTTTTGCTATGCCTTTCTTGAAATAAAAAAGCAAATTGTAAAGTATTATTTAAAAAATCACCCAGTCTGATCCACTGCTGCAGTAACTTTATTGTATTCACGCAGCTTCATGTTTCCAACAGAAATCTTGTTAAAATGCAAGCTGGAATGATGTATTAATTCCAGTAATGGGTAGCTGTGTTTAACTGAAAAAACAGCCTGACCTGAATTTGCTAAACTTCTCCTGGAGTTTAGCAAATTTAGGATAAATGAGCCACGGTAGCTGAAACAGAAGAATGGGGCTCAGAAGATTATTCTATCCCAGTGTTTTTGCACTCTGCTTAGGTGACTTCAGGCAAGCCACATAAGCTCTTTCCCCTCTTTCTAACCATCTTCATATTGTTAATTCAAATTGATGTTTGGCTTCATCACCACGGTGATGTTAAATGTATTAGAACCCATGAGCATTGCCTCCCGAGCAAGTCTTCCCCTTGTAAAACAAAATTGTGACACGATGGGAAATCTGTCTATCTGCATCTTATGAATTCTAATTTTACTGTGAAATTACTCTATCATCAAACATATCAGTGTAAGTGGGATCTACCATACACTATCTGTGCTGTATCATACATTCATCTGCCTTGGAAAATATGGCATTCTGAATATCAGTCATCTCCTATTGAAATGCACACTCAGTGTAACAATAACTGGTGGAAGTGAGGAATGTAAGCCACCCAATTTTTCTTTGAGGGGAGGAATTATAGACTACAAAACTTCCTGTAGGAAACACAAGTACTGGGTGTGAAACTCACATAGCAAGACTGGAAGCCAATGCCAAGCGAGACGATGAGAGGAATCTATCCTTGTTATAGGGAAAGACTTTTAAAATCAGGTAGCAGCTAGTGCAGAGCAAGTTTACTTGGAACAGAGAGATTAAGATGGAGACTTAATGGTCCCAAAAATGCTGTGTTGAAAAAGGGATTCAGGACTGGCCTGACTCAAAAAAACATTTTGGAATTAATGAAAAAATTAAGGCATGAAATCTGTAGAGAGTTTATTGCTGTAGACAGATTTGAGTTTTCCATTTATATAGGAACAGAATAATTGGATTTAAGATTTTGTGCAAACTGTCTCTGTGCATCATGTCATTTACTATTTCTTGTCTTTGAAGGGTTAAATTATAAATGCAGAGTGCCTGCTGTGTATTCACTCCATGAAAGAGTATAAGTAACCTATTGGGCCAATAACACCTGTCTGAAAGACCTAGAGCATTCAGAGCCAAGGTCTCAATTTTTGTGGTAAGGAACAGCAGAACTATCTGCTGGAAATACGACGTGAATGTGGAAGGAAATATTTAAAACACAATATCCCAGTTTAAAACATGAAGCCTAAACTAACAATATTCACTTATCTAGCTACAACTTTCACAGGTTTTGCATGTATAAGTATAAATACTCAACCAAGAAAATTTAAAGAGGAAAGTTACAAAGTAAAGTAAACATGTGCTGCAAAAATCTTGAGTTGCATATTGCAATCCACCTTAATCTAGTTCCTTTCTGCATTTGGTTATATTGTTCTTTTCTCTTTTTTCCCCCTATGTCTTGTTCTGTCCAAAGCACAAGCAAAAAGCGAAAATCTTTTCCGTCTAACATAAAAATTATTTTAAAAGAAACCAAAATTATTTCCTTAGTATAAATACCAGACCAAAACTTTATCATTCTCCTAGTTTTATTTTAGGCTTCCACACAGATATTGTGCACTTGATACACACATGGGTTTAAAAGCTTAATTTAACAGCAAGGACAATAACAGGAGCAGACTTCGTAGGCCTGGGTTGGCTACAGCTACACTACCACAGATGAATTAGGGAATAAGAACCCAGCAGAGGCAAAGGAACCCACTTCCCATAACCATGGGAACAGATTGTTCCTATGCAATTAATATTACACGTAGCTTAGATGAAGGTGAGAATTCATGAGGCTGGTTTCTGGCCAAGGGGAAATCTTTCCTTGCACTTACTTCCCACACTAAATATAAGGTTCTGCACTCATCACATCAGACATTCTGCCCTCTGAAGCACAGAGTGCTGCATGTCCTATCTAGATATGCACACATACATGACTGCTTTTCTGTAGCCTGGCTACATTATACAGAGTTTATGCAAGCTTTATTTTTTGTAAATGTTGTATTAGGCTGAGGGAGATCAGCTGCAAAAAGTTTGAATGAAGCAGGCAGACAGTATGTAGTCTGGCAGAAAACCCAGCAGTGCAAAATTAGTATATACAAATTCTTTTACCTCATTTAAATTGCTGTAGTGAGATTATCCCAGCTCAGTGCTTTAAATCCTATAGCCAAAATGTTTTTGATGTGGAATTAATGCCCTACTGTTAGATTTACTGTGGCCACAAATTTATTCAGCCAATATCTTTTCTTCTCTGGGCTGCTGGCTCAATGTGGAACAGGAGGGTGACCACCACCTCAGCACATCTACACACATTGAAGTGTCTACTCTAAGGCAACCAGTGATTCTCATGGGGGGTTTTTGGGGTTTTTTGGGTTTGGTTGGGTTTTGTTTGTTTGTTTGTTGGGGTTTTTTGGGGGTTTTTTTGTTTTTGTTTTTGTTTTTGTTTTGTGGTCTTCTTGTTGTTGTTGTTGTTTGGTTTTTGGTGGTTTTTTTGTTTGGTTGGTTTGGTTTGGTTTTTTGGGGGTTTTTTTGAGAGGAGCCTTTCATTTGTCTCAGCTTATCATAGGGTTTTGCTGAATCTCAGGTGTTGCCAATATTCCTGCTGATGTCTAAAGAATGGGAGAAGTTGTGCATGTAATAATAAACAATGATTTTTTGCTGTTAATTGACTTGAGCATTGCTTTCTGTAAGTGCAACCTATTCCCATAAAAGCTTTAGTCCCCTGCTTCTCAGCAGAGTGACTAACTCAGGTGGGACACCTGATTAAGTTAACAGCTAATGCCTTAGAACATTTGAAACTAACCTGGGTAAGCCCATGCACTTGTCTGTAGCACTAAAGTCCCCCAAGGTGTTCCAAAAGCACAGTTAGAAAACTGAACCTTCTTCAAGGCCTGGCAAAAGTTCATCAGGTGGTTGCTAGTGATCTGTTTTTGAAAATCTTTCTTCCATATGGCTAAAGTATACTCTCCCAAGAGTGATTATGCTGTAGATGAAACTTCTCTATTTTAGATCATAAATTCACTGTAAAGGAGATTATTTAAGTCTTGTACAATACCAGGTGTATTGTCTATGATTAAAATAGCAGGTGATAACACTAATAATGATTCAGCAGCATGGAAAGAAGTCTGTTCCTACCAGAGAAAAGTCAGGAAAGTAGGAAAAAGAAAGATGACAATATTTGGATTTATTAAATCCACTCAGATTTACTGGATGCAAAAAGATGCAGCCCTGTACTGTACTCGGACAGCTAGCAAGTCAGAGGGAGACAGACTGCCAGATAAAATCAGCTGCAGTGGAATCAGACATAACAACCTGACTTTTCTTTTTCTTTGCCTTCTCAACATTAGCTTTCCAGAGTCACCAATATCTGGCATCTTCCCCAGGCCAATGTGGGCAAAGTTTAAATTAGTCATAACATTATCAACAATTAATTTAAGAGCAGAACAATATCATTAGTTCAGTCAACTAATAAACATATAGCACTAGGAAAATTGGTTTGCTTAAGAGGTATTAACCTTATTTCCTTAGGGAATTTTATTTGTAAAAGTCATCTTTGATTGAACTTGATAGCCATCTCACAGTAAGAGAACTGCCAGTGTGAGATGCAAATCATGTAGGAACACAGAACATTTAAGGAAAATATTAGAACACGTAAAGGATTGCTGTTTAGTTGCTAGTTTATATGGATAAGGGAATCTTGTAGAGTTCAAAATTTTGAAAAATCTACCAAAATGATGGCCTGGCTGTGCCGTTCTATGTACACTTAACACTTCCACAGACTTCACCAGTCTCTCATGTTCCCTTGAGTATCACAAGTAGTGTCTATATCATGAAGTCTTTCACCAACAAGAGAAGCATGTCCACTTCTACAATTTCCAACTTGAGAGTAGTTAAAGAGTGAGAAACAAAATTTTCCAGCTCTTAATCCCCATCAAGGCTCTAGTTCTGCAGTGCATTCACCCACATGGAGAATCACAGACTCCAGTGTGTTCTCTACGGATATCAGCACATGTTCTGAAACCATTTTTAATGAAAGGAAAAGTTGCAGCAGAACTGGCAATGCTCCTATCACAACCTGTCAGCTAAGTAGCAGAGAAAAAACTTGATGATTAAAACCCATTTTGCAACACTGTAATTAAACTCAGTTCTTAGATTGAAGAAAACATATATTCAAGCCTTTGAAGTTTTGAATTACTGTTTTGCATGCCACATTGACTTCATGACCATGCATTTCCTAGTAATAAATTATAAGAATATTTAAGGAAATGTGTACCAACCTTTTCTTTTTCCCTGACTCAGACTAAAGAAATGTCAAAAGAGTTGGTGCAAATGGGCAACATGAGACTGAGTCGATGACAGTTTTGGAGTGGTTCTGGTTTCACCCAAGTTATTCGGCTTTGCCTTCCAAGCTAAGCATGAAAGGACTCTACCTTATTCAACAGTAAATATGTGGATGTTACTAAACCAAACCCATCCAAAACAGGGTTTCATCCTTCATTTGTAATTAGAATGCATATGTTGATGTTAAAAGTCTGATTAAACAAAAATTTAATGATTCACATCTACTGAATTGCTGCAAGATTTATAAAGCTTTGGTATTGTGTCCTACACTGCAATAATAGACAGATTAGAGCTGAAGACAGGAATTTTCCAATTAAGATAAGCAATTGGTAACCTTAAAGGAAAGGTAAAACGATTGATCCCCTGCATCACCTCCTTACTGACAATAAAGAAGAGTGAACAGGAAGAGACAATTACTCTTTTCTGAACTACCAAAGAAACAGATTGTGTGTAGCAGTTGCACTGGATGGCTCTGGCAACCACCTTCACTAGTGAGAAAAATATATACCTTTCAGATTTTGGCAGGGTATACCAGCCTTAGGGTACATTGTAAAGGCTAATCAGCCAGTCCGACAGGGAGCTGAGATGTTAAATCAGCTAAGAAGGATACTTATTAAGTATAATCATGGTAATACTTCATCTTTTCTTACTTCATCTATTTGTAATTTTATTCTATTATTTCTAATGTGCATTATTTCCTAGCTAACTGTAGATTTTTATCCTTAAACCTCTTCAAAGGATTTAAGGATCTGACAAACTACAAAGCATGCCAGCTCTTTATCCCTGAAGTCAAACAGCTGAAATACTCTTTGTTGTGCCCCATATCTCAATACCTTTATCCGTGTTTTCCAAAGACCATCAGAGTGCTGAACTTCTAATTTTGCCTAGCTGAGAAAAGATAGTTTTAAGAGCAAGTGAAAGAAACCTCACCAGTGGCCTGTGTACGGTAAAAGTTTCCTCATTCTCGGAAAGAACTTTGGAAACTGTCTAAACTTCAGGGTCCTTATACCAGCATAGAACACAGTGTATATTATAAATTCAGTAGTACGTAGCTACTTCCTGGAAAGACAATTACAAAGCATTTTGTGTTTAATAATCTGTTGTTTACTGATTGCTTTGAACAACTGTTTTAAAAACAATACTGAAATCAATGTACTAATGTGACAAAGTTGCTGCTGGGATTTTTTGTGATCAGAGGGCGCTTATTCCTCCATTATTAGCAACAGCTGCAGTACCAACACAAGCATTTTACTTAGTAGCAATAACCACATTAACATGCATTTAACATCTTCCCCTTATTGAAATTTGAAGTCTTGTTCACACAGGCATCCTTGTCATGTACCCTTCCTCTTCCTCACTAACCACTGATAGGATCAGTGCAAGAACCTCTGCTGACATGGCCTGCATGAAATTATGTCCTTTAGTCTCCCTCACACACATGCACGCAGGACATCTGGACCAGTGTGCTGTGGAATGGCACCAGGCTGCTCCTCATTCATTCATCTGTCTGAAGCTGCATCAATATGGCATCTCAGCCTCCTGAAACATGTCTCTATGCCTTTTGCTTCCTTCTTTGATAATGCTGGTGAAGTACCTTTCTTGTATGTGTATTGGAATAAAAAATGAAAAAGAGGAGAGAATATGGCAGTTCAAAGGTGCAGCACAGTTGAGATACTTTTGTCCTTGTAGGGAAGGAAGGGAGAAGAGATGTGCTTGTCCTTGCTTTCCTGCAGATCTCAAGCAAAACTTAAGATGAAAAGCAAAAGGGAGAAGGAGTAGCAGCATACAGGGGCCAGGACACTTAAGTCACCAGATTCAAGTGTCATTCTTCTTCAGTACCTTAATTCCAGCCATACAAAAATAAAGCACAGAACATGTTTACCTTAATTTGAGCAACAAAGTTTTCAATCTGTGTTTTTTAATCTTGATAAGCAGTTTACTACAAAATACTCATACAACGTTGCACTTGCCATAGAAAATGTTGTAAAGGAGACACACAGAGAACGGGACTTATTAAGACCGAGGTCTTTCTCCTCTCTTCCATTAGCTCCCAATCAGCAGCCTTCTCTGCTTCATGCTAAATGAAAATCAGAGAAGGGGTGAGGGTTTAGAGACTCCCAAGTGGCTTTTGCTACTTAACTCATTGGCAGAAAGTCACAGTACATATCAGCAAGAACACAGGCAGAAAGACAAAAGGGAGGAAAGCATGCATCAGATGATTGGAGAGGCCCATCAAGGAGAGAAATGAAAGAGAAATAATTGCTAGGAAGTTTTCTTAGTGCATTTCCAACTTAGAGACATGCATGGAGCAACCGAAGACGGAGATGACAACTAATAATAATGCTTTGCTGGAGAGGCAGGTCTAGGTCACGGCTGCGTTCATGCTGGTCAGATCTGATTGACTGTGACAAACAGTGCTGAGTAATTGCTCTAATCACTCCAGTAGGCATTGTACCTTGGCCCAACAAAAAGATGATGCAATAGCAGCTTCAGAAGCCTGCTGGCCCTTCAATCTGACATCTCTGACAGCAGTGCATTTGTTTTAATGGGAGGGTTATTTGGAGTTGCTGCTGTTCAACAGGGGAAAGCCCAATGAGTATTCCTAAGTTGGCTAGAGATAAGGGCCTCATTAAAGTGCTCAGGAGTACTTATTTGCAGGTTGACTTGCTGTGATGATCAGTTGGTGGAAAGCTATAACAACGAGAAGCACAAAAACATGTCATAGAGCATTGGCTGCAGGTTTGTGTTTCTCAAGAGCAGCGAACAATTAGGGTGGTGTGTCGTCAAAACTTTCACATCAACAAAGCAACACATTTGCTTTAAATGAGACAAAGTCAAATCTACTTAAAGGAAACCAGAACTGGAACATTCTTCTGTAGTGCAAGTCACTTCAGGACGCCATACTGTTTGAGAAGAGTATTGAGTGAAAGACCCCATGAGGAATCTCTAGTTCCTTCATGTAATTCCTGCTCTTGTCCTCCTTCATATCAAATAAGTCTCTGCTTATAGCAACAAAGTTTTGTGAAATCTGGTCTTCTGCAGCAGAAGAAGCAGCCTGAGATATCTCCACTTCCCTGTTACAGGATGTCTTAAGAATGACTGTTGTGTAAAAAGAAGCAGTCTCTGCCTGATTATAAAGGGATGCTACATTTCTTAAGCTCTTCAGCCACTCCACCCTCCTAACCATTTGCTGCTTCTGGAAGCCGGGTGTATTCAGGGCTCTCCTTGTTCAGAGTAAGTCTGATGCACACATTAAGTGCCCAAGATGAACTTGAGTATCTGGTTTCCTGGCTGCCACAGGAGCATCTGCCTCACAAACAGTATGCACTACGTGATTTTATTGCCCACTCTCTCAGTATCAAAAGCAAACACTGCTTGCTGGGATGCGCTCCCAAGTATCTCATCTGTAAGTACTAAGTGAATTGTCATTGAAATATACAGCATAGCCTTCTATTACGAGAGCTAAAATGTTTAACACATGGGTGAGTCCCCTCTGGGGGACTAACACTTGGCAGAGCTGGCCTCCCTTAATAACATGTTGTTCTCCAGTGAAATGACTACTATAGATAATACTAAGTGGATGTAAGTGAAAGGCATGCTGGTAAATATTTTGTTTATTTTTACTCACTTCTCTGTGTGTGTGCACACATGCAGCAGCATGTGTCTGTAGGGAGGTCAGGTTGCTTGACCTTCAGAAAATAGGTGGAGCTGCAAATTCAGCAGCACAGTTGTTTGCACTGCTTTAAGCATTAATTTCCCTGTAACGGAGGAATTCCAGAGCTGAGCCTTAGGGCAAGTTTATAGTTTATATCACCTAGCTGATGCCTGGCAGTGGGAGCTGTGATTCAGCTTTATATTTAAAATGCATTTTTGTCTTAATTATTTGCTGTTAACTTAGGTTGTCAGCACTTTGCAGGAATGTGTGCATGTGAATGTGCACATGATAGTGTGTGTGTGAGAGAAAAGAGGAAGACTTGAGGTGTGACTGAGCATAAGTTCATTTAGCGAGAGTTGTGCCTTCGTCCTTGGTGATTGGTGCACAGGAAAGCCATGGTGTTCTTGGGAATGTAGCCACATTTGCCTTCTTTTAGAAGTTTTATCCAGGAAAGGTGAATTTGAACAGATTGGCCCACCCTAACTAGAGCTATAAATGATGACTGGAAGTCTGGAGAATGACCTGCAGGATCATTTTAGAAATATCACATCAAAGGCAGCACTTGAGTGTCACACATATAAAGGGATGCCGTTTTAGCCCATGCTTACTTCAAGGCTGACATAAATATCTTCATTAAATTAAACTTAAATTAAATGTTGATGACCCAAAATATAGCCTATTGAGGTAGTGAACTCCTACCATGGCTTGTCATTGGAGGTCTTGTGCCACTGAAGCCTCTCCTGAGCTAATTACCTAAACATTGTTATCCTTCTATCCATCTCCACTTAAATTTATTCAGAGTTACATGAGGGAAGGTTTGGAATATGCGAACAGTATAAAAATTATGTAGCTTCTGTCATTCATTGATGTAAAAGGTAATTTATTTCGACTTATTGGTCCTATTTTTTTGCTCTTGTCATACCAGTATTAATAAGTGATTCTGTTTACTTCACTGAAGGTAGTCAGTTATACCCACAGTTGGTGCCCACAGATGCAGTTCCAGTGACTTTGATTCACAAAGATGTGGATTTGGCCCATGTTCTCAGTGCACCAATTCCAGATACACATGAGGGTTAGAATCCAACCCAACAGGTATCCAGAACGGTTACAGTTTTAATTGTGGGAATTACTTGTGTAGGGACATTACACTGAAATTTGATTATAGCTGCTTCGACAAGTGTAACACTCTGTAGGAAAATCAATCCTGTTTCTGTAATGAAGAAAAACAAGTCATTTTCAAATGGAAATATGATTATACATTCACAGCTTAGGTTGAAGAAACAGAAGGCAGCTTAATACAGTGCAGGCATGCTCAGAGGGAATATCCACTCGCTGAGGCCAGCATAACAAGATTGGATTCCAGTTTAATGTGGTTGTGCCTCAAATCCCTTTGGAGAGTTTGTTTGACAATCTGACAAAGTTATCTCAAGAAAAATAGGTTAAAAAACATAAACTTGACTTCAGTAACTGCATTTCCTCTTCAGCATGTAGAGTATTTTGCCTGGAGGCGCCTGCAGCCTGAAGCCCCACAGGTAATACCACTTTGTGCCTTTACATAAACCGAAATATTTTAGCAGGCATTTTGCCCCCAGAAAAGGTTTGCCATGTGATCTTAATACAGGGAAATAAGGTATTTCTGATCTCTCTATATGAAAAAGAAAAGATGAAATGTAACTGTTGTTACTGCAAGGACAAGGGCTCATTTCCAGTAATTTCTAACTACTTCTTTAGTTATATTTGAGTACATACCTAGCTCCCTCATGATGCATTTCAGAAATCCCAGTTTAAAGTTGAATCCTCATACTTAGTGTCAAAGCAGAATGTGCTAACTGAAAGTGAATGCACAGCACTGCTTTGCTTCCACAGATGGGAAATGGAGGCCCAGAGAAATGTGCCATGTTGCCTTTGGGGCTAATTGCGTAGTCACTGGCAGAGAAGAGTCACCCCCACACTCTGTCTTCAGGCACAGTCACAGAGTAGAAATGGCAGTAATTGGAGCCTTCAAGATGTTACAACTTCTAACTATTCATTACTGTCCTCAGTTGTCATTTACCATCTTTCAGCTGGTGGTTACCAACTCACAGCTGAGCCACCAGAACAGATTATGCAAATCCTAAAGATTCAAAGCCTAATCAGACAGGTCTTCTCAAATCACCTTCATGTCTTATGAGGAAAAACTGAGAGAGTTGAGTTTGTTCCGCCTGGAGGAAAGAAGGTTACAGGGAGACCTTATTCTGGACTTTTAGTACGTAAAAGGGGCCTATAAGAAACGTGGAGACAGACTTTTCAGTAGGGCCTGCTCCACTAGGAAAAGGACTACTGGTTTTAAATTAAAAGAGGGTCAATTTAGATTAGGTATAAGGAAGAAATCTTTTATGATGTGATTGGTGAAGCCCTGGAACTATTTGCCCAGAGAGGTGGTGGATGCCCCATCTCTGGAAATGTTGAAGGCCAAGTTGGACAGGACTCTGAGCAACCTGATCTAGTTGAAGATGCTGCTGGTTATTGAAGGGGGGTTGGACTATATCATTTTAATGGATGCTTCTAACCCAAACTAGCCTATAATTCTGCTGTTTTATCTCTGATTTAGGTTGAGCTAGATGAATGGAAGTAAGTGTCGCATGGGATATTTTTGGAAGACTAGAATAACATGAGTGGCTGACCATGACAGCAGACTGTCCTGTCTTCAGGGTATCAGCTGAGGAGTACAGAAACACAAGCTTCATGAGGTCTCTGAAACCAGCTGAAGATGACCCCAGCACAATATTGCAGTGACCTAAGATGTTGATAAACAATCAGAACGGGTCACAGGACAGAGGGAGAGGATACATACTCAGTTGAACAACTTTCATTCTGAATTCCTGCATGGCTCACTCAGATCATGAGCTGGGACCCTTCCCAAAGAGTGTTCTGAACTTCAGCATTTTGTTAATGCCTTTTAAATCCCAAAATTATCCAGATCCAAATGTTGAGTCAAGAGCTGCCACCTCTCAGATAGATTAAGTCCCTTTCTCCTCAGTTCAGTAAACATCACCATCAAGGTGGGCACCTTCCTGAGAAACATCTACAAGGTGATGTTTGGGAACATTTCCTTTCAGAAGCTCTCCTCATATTCTGGATCTCCCCATATTTTAAGTATAACCTTCTGTTGTGGTTATAGCTCTTCTCACAGACCTATATGCCTCAGGGAAAAGGAACCTGCCATTTCTTGGCCTTACTGTGCTCAGTTTAATCAGCAACGAGAAAAGGTTTGGCTAAACAATTAGTTCTGTCCTCTCTTCCCCATTCCCTGCTCATGCAGCCCACCATGAAACACCATTCTCTGGGCATTACATCTGCACTCCTCCATCATTGCAGGAAATGGGCATTTCCAGGGGCAGAGCCAACAACAGATCCATCTTGCCACCTACTGCATCCTGGAATGGTGACGCCCTGGCACATGGTGACATTAAAACAGTTCCTTGCTTCTGACACGGCATTTTTCTAGGGTTGTTCTTGTGGTAATAACAGCCTCATAAGCAGAAGCTAAGTCTTCTACCAGAGTGCAACAGGCCATCATCCCAAACTACACCTGAGAGATGAGAATGAATGGCATATGGGATACTCTGCACTCTGGGCTATCTCAGGGCACCAGCTGACATAAGCACTATCTAATGTGCTGTGAATAATTCAACAGGAATGCCTGCCTGTCTGCACCAAATTTGTATGGCCAGGTGATCCAGTAATGCATAAATCCAATCTTAGTGATCATCTGACCACAGCCTAAACGTTCAATGCTTAGCTGTATCATTAATCTCACTGTGTGATTTTAGACAAGTCATTTTCCCTTCCCTGAAAATCACTTTCCCACAGCTGGAAAAATGGGACATAAGAGGTTCCTGTAAACCCATATCTCTTGGGGGCTTACTGTCCCACTGCAGGATGTAAGTAAATTCTGCTTGTTTAGAATGAGTGTTTGCAAAGAAATAGTAATCATAAAATAAAAAAAGATGAGAGAAGGGAGAATGGAGAACAGTTATGTTTTAAAGGTTGATTGAAGGCTGTCTCCAAAATTAATGGGCTTTATTTTTATCCAGAAAACAACTTTTAGAGAAATAAACTGTTTATCTCTCTATCCAGTAGATGCAATTAGTCCAAAGGAGCCCTTTCTGAGGGCTGTAGTCTGGAGCACAGAGATCAGCCTCAGCATTGGCAAATTTTAACACTACAAGAATCTTTCTGCTTCTGTAATTAATTAGATTAAACTGAAACAATATTTGCTCCTTTTTCTGTTTTCAAATGGGTTCTTCTCTTTATTAGTGGACTGAAATATTTCTGTGAAGAGTATTAGGTGATTTCACATAATATTAACCTGTGAATCATCAAATAGTTAAAAAATAGATGTGTGGGAATAGTATGATGAAAGTAATTTTTGCTCAGTCTAATTAATAACTTAAAAACATTTCTAAAACTGAGAGAAAATGGCATAATATGGATCAGAAGTCATTCTAAACCACACCTACTAGCTGTCTCAAAATTGTATCTTTTAACCTTTCAAAATAAGTTTTGCTAAAATAGTGTGCACTGGTGAAGTATTGCATTTACTTAGACCATTTTTCTCTCACTACCAATGTTTGTCACTGTTACTATTGCCCTTAGTGATCAATGGGGTTGCCCATGTTTTGGAAGAAAAGCAGTTTTAACATCATGGGCTAGATTCAGTCATGTACTGGAACACCTCTAATCTGTCTAAAGCCCGTTTTAAGCTTATATATCCTTTTTGGTTTGTTCCTTAGTTCCCTTTTTAAGAAATGTATATCCCTGTTGCATATAATGAGGACTGAGTGTAAGTGAATTAGTTCCCAGTTTAACAAAGCTGTTAAAGTTAAGAATGTTTAAGTATGTGAGTAATCAATAAGGTCAACTCCAGGGACGTGAAATAAGTATGTGAATACAGAGCTCCCTGAATACATGCCTTGGCATGGCTGAGGAATGGGAAGTCTTCTTCATAAAGCTGATCCCAGAGCTGCTGAACAGTGGGGAACTGCAAATTAAAGCAGCCACTCGAGTACTGAACAGTCTTCTCTCTAACACGACCTCCTGAGTTTAGTTGTTGTGCTTTGCCCATCTTCATAGTACCTGAGCACATTTGGAAAGTTAAGGCAGCTATTTTACACTAGATTCTAAGATTTAAAATGTTTACACTTAAGTTTTTAACTGTGGAAATTTACTTACGTTACCTTTTGGCCACAAAGGGAGCACATATTTCCTTACATTGCCACCCAAAAGTTGATGATTTCAAAAAACCCCAGGCCTAGAGAATATGAAGGAAATGTATTGTTCAAATCAAGGTTAAATTTATAAAGCGCTTTGATCTTCTACTAAAAAGTAACAAATTAAGAACATTATCCTATGCCTACCACAGATTTAAAAATATTAAAAATGGAGAAACCCCTTTTACTCATAAGGATCTAACGTCTTTTACTACTGTGCAGGATTATTTCTTAATTAATACCACATTTACTAGCATTTTATCCAGTAAAGGTTTAAATGTCTCAAAGAAGATATTTTACAGTTTATATCATTCTGTCAGTGCTGAGATAATGGTGTTACTGGTGCTGCATAAAAATCATTAAATAAGTATTAAAAGTAAGTGGAAAGGTTCATGCCATTTACAACGAGAAACAGCCTGCCATGTGTTCTTCCATGTGCCTGAATTTGAGCTGATATTTCAGATTGTGAATTTTAGTAAATCCTTCAGGTAAAATGGAGGGTATGTCTCTGTCAAAGTATTTAGCAAAAAAAATAAAATTACCACCACCACACAAAACCCCCTTTTATTTCTGAATTCTATTTAGGGAAGACATTTTCAGATAAAAAAACCTGAGTCAGTGGTCAACCCCTTCTGTGAAAGCTGGATGTGCTAAAGTTTTTGTTTTAAACTGGTTTTGTTTAAGCTGGTTAAGCTGGTGCCCTTTTTATTTCTTTATTACAATGAAATTGTGAATCCTTTTTTTCTGTTTGTTTTTTTCCACTATGCTTGTTTGCTTTAAAAATAATGGGTAAGATCCTGCTCAGCTTGAGCCCCTGGGAGATCTGCCAAAATATCAGTTATCTAGTGCAGCATTTGCACCAAAATGTAAGTATTATGGATGTTGAATTTTAAATAAAAACATCCTCTTTCCAAATGCTTTCTAGACACTAAAATTAAACAAAATGAAAAAATCAAAACAGTCAAGAATAAAACCCTTTCTCTCCTAAACACTTGACATTTTTTGCTCCCGACTCTTCCGATGTTATAGTTTAAATACTTTTTTGGTTCTCACAGGCAGGCAGGCAGGCAGGCAAGACAGGACCTGAACAGTGCACATAAAACCCCTGCTTTCTTCTTGCCTTCTTTTGAAAAATGCCTATCAGACAGTCTTTATATCCATAAAAATAAATTTAAAAAGCAAACAAATCTATTATTTTTACGGGTCATGATTAAGACTTCAATTAGTTGGCTTACTCAGTTAATTCAACTTTTAGCTAACGTTTCATTTTTGAGCAAGAGATATTGACTCATTCACTGAAGTTCCTAACAAGCAGTTCCACTCTATTCTTTTAAATAGAGGTTTTTCACTTTTCTGAAATCATATTTCTTTCTATTTTCAGGGGATTTTAGTGATGCCTGTGCAAACAGATTATAGACACTGTTGATTGAGATAACACCTACATGCAAGTGCCAGATGATACTCCCTTTTCCATCAGCTGGCGAGGCATTTCAAGAGCATTGAGGTAAGGTGAATTTAAGTTGTGACACTCTAATAGGAATTCTTGCGAAGCACAAAATGCTCAACAAATGACAAAGGTATCTCTTGAGGAACAGCTGAAAGCTATCTATGCCCAGGCATTTCTACAGCATAAGAAAAGCAAATTGAGACAAATTTATTGTTGTTATTTTTATTGATTAAACTTCACGTTAAGTTTGAAGTGAGTGTATTCAATGTCAGTGCAGGCTCTGGAACCTGCTGTCTAATCCAACTAACTTGAGGATAAACTCACAGTTATACGGATAATGTGTATTCAGCAGCTGTTAGCTGTGACACACACAGTGATACAGCATAAGAAAATTTGTGAGGGGGACGATTCTTTATGTTGGAAAGAGGCTTGCAATGTTGCATGAGAGGACATGCAAAATACTCTTTTATTAAATAAAATTAGTAATATGTGAGAGCTAGTTAAGGAATAGCTGACACATGGGCAAATGGGTTATAAATCTTTCTCTATCTGCTACATGCAAGGCTTTAAGGACACAGATTCATGTCAGAACACAAAGAGGTATTGTATTATCATGTTTGTGAATAAAAAATCTTGCAGATGAAAGGAAGACTGCAAAATACGACATTGCCTACATACAGATATATGAGATGGACTTCAGAAAAGTTGGTCACCTCCTTAATAGGAGACTTATCTAAGTCTGCCAACTTCTTTTTTAAAATTATACATGTGGCCCTTAACCCCTCAGTGAGGCAATGTGTGTTTCTTTCCACGAGTTAAGCTACATCAGGCCACACCACAGCCTCGTGTCCTCTATGAAAACACAGCTATGGACTAACTAGGCCTGACTGTGTCCCTGTCATTAGAGGCACAAGACCCTCACTTACAGACAGACAAAGAGAGATGGGGAAATCTGATTCCCCTTGGAGCACATGAATGACATTTCTTATTTTGCTCCAAAGAGAGAGGCTCTGGCCTTGGGGGGTAATTTTGATCTCTCCCTGTGGATTATTGCTCCTTACTTTCACTATCAGAGTTCAAAAGTGGCTTCTCTGCAAACACAGGGGTTTTTTCCACTCTAAAAGGTATGTATTATTATTCCAATGTCACACTTTTTTACAATGTTCTTCACAGACATGTAGTGTAGTCTCATTTTTGTTGTCCTCTTGTGAGTGACCCCAGGGGAAAGCACGTAACACTCTTGCTGGAATTTCACCCTCACCTCTTCAGTGATGGCAGTTCTGAGGACTGGTTCAAGCTCTGAGGAAGCCAAATATGCTTCCTCTATCAGAAGTTAAATGTACACTTCTTCCAATACATCTGAAAAAAGTCATTTATAGTAACTGCTTCTAGAAAGGCTGTGTGATCTGTACAAGGCTCTTCTGAATTGGATTTGTCCCTGGCTTGAGATGTGAATTATGCTTTTCTGACTATTCAGTAGTGTAACCTTCATCTTTTAATATATCACTCCTTTCTCTCTGAACTGATGGGGAGGATGGGGAGGATGGGGAGGATGGAAAGCCTTTCTTTGCAGGCCTGTGGGGTCCCCCTTATGGAAGGAAATCTGTAGATCCAGTCGTGGGCCTTGTGGTGTCAGTTTAGGTTGGTGGGCTGCAGACTTGCCAAGCCTGAAATTCTAACTCACAGAAGGCTGTGAGTAACTGTTTTATGTTTTCTCCCATCTCCCTATCTCTACCCTGCTTCACAGAACATTTTGTAGTTACTTGAGAGCATCGGTCTCTGATATCTATATGCAATGCTTCCTGTATACTGTTTCATTCATCAGACTATAAGTCATTTAAGGATGTGTCCTTTGCAGTCTTAGTCCAATGAGTAAAGGACCTGAATTTCCTGCAGACCAGCTATACGATAAAAACGAAAGTTAATATTACCTAGTTAATATTTCAGTTGCCTAGTCCAAATTTATTGTGTTTAATTGAACAATGATAAATTTAGTTACCCAGTATAGCAGATCCCCTTTTCTTTCCCAAGTGTCCATCAGTCCTCCTTCAAACAATATTATATTTATGGGGATTTTAGGTATTCACCTACAGCCACCATAGAGCAAGATATAAATGGGGACAATTCCAAGAGGAAAGACAAACTGATAGATTGTTAGACAGACTGAATCAGTTTGTAGAATTGACAATTATATTCATTAACTCAATCAGCCTTCCGTTAATAGTGTGGGTTTGATTGCCATCTTGCCTACAGGTAAATCTCCATCAAAATTACAACCATCAGTTAGTCCCCATTTTTAGAAACTATATGTGCTGGAAAAAAAAAAAATAGAAAAATCAGTTGCCGTATCCTTTCTTCCAGCAGCAAAAAGCTGCTCCAGAAGCAACGGGAGGTGCGGAGCCACAGTGACCTCAGCCGGCGCTGCAGAGACCTTGCGGCACCGGGGTCCCGGCGGGCACAGCATCCACAACTCTGCCGTGCCGCGCTTCCAGCGGGAGGGTGCCCAGCATTTTCCCGCCCTCTGCCACTGCCTTTGCTCCCTGACACAGATCCAGGTACTGCATCTGAGATCTCAGACTGGGCTGAAATCTTCTCCAACTCATCATCCTCAGCACCTCTGAGAAGCAGGGTTTAGGATGGCCACACCTCCAATGCCACTGGGTAAGCAAGGATAACAGCAACTAGGCAGATGTTGTCTGGTACCAGTGAGAACACTTTATTACAGGCTAAAATTAATATTACTATTTTCTGCAGGCACTTGTAGCAGACTTTTTGAAATTGTTCCCAACATATAGTAATAAGCAGCATACCTCTTACGCTGATATCAACCTCAAATATAAGGGCTGTGGTGACATGAAATAAGTAATTCTCAGTAAAATTCTCTATGAAGTAAACCAATTTCATAAAAATTTCTATGCTTTACAAAATTATATATTTCATATTCTTATGTCATGAATTCACAAGTCACGGTTCATAATTATTCAGTACACCCTCATGAAAAAAACAATGCTGTTAAGAGCACTAACATATATATTCCAAGGTGAAAGATGATCATTTCTGTCCAAGGGCTCATTTTTATATTTCCATACATATTTTCTGCTAATTTGTTGAATTGAGATCATTATGTTTGCAAATAACAGAATCATCATTTTCACCTAAATGCATCTTTTAGTTTCCCTCATGAAATTTCCACAATTTAAATATAGATCACGTGTTACTAAAGCCATATAAATGTGAGTGCGTCTTAGTTTTATGGATAATAGAGACCTATTTTTTCTACTGATAAGAAATAAAACCAAGATACTTTATTCCTCAGCACAGCAAATAAATCGTGCGTAACCCCAGAATCTACAGATCGTACACTCAGCTAAGACAAATGCATCTTATTCTATTTACATTTGTGAGGGGATGTAGATTTCCACCACCCCAAGAATCAGACTTCCTGTGTGTTCAGGGGCAATATCTCTGTAGTCCCCAGTCCTCATAAAATCTAAGCCATCTTTTCCTGGCCCAAGTTCACATGCTGTGAAACAGAAAGTCTGTTGTTTGGAGCTGGAGTAGGTCACAGCACCAAGCTGTGCTGTAAGAAAAGGTCACTCAGAGGGCTGAAGACCGAGGGCAGTTGAGGTTAAAAAGTGGGAAGAGCAATCTGGGAATGGGGCACAGCCAGTGTTCACATTGATCTAGTTCACATCAACTCTACGACAAAGTTTCCCCGGAGCCACAGTTTCACCCTGAAGTTGCTTCTCATTGCAGAAAATTTTGCGAAGTGATGCTGTGTCCCTTATTCAGAGGAAATTCTCTTAGAACTTACACTGCTCTAGAGAGATATGACATTTTTTTGTCTGTTATGGTGTATCTGAGCCATTTAGAGCTGACCATTTGTGTCCAGAAGTTTTAAACCTGAACTGCATTTATTTTACAAAATCACAAGCAAGTAGTACATGTTCCTTTCCCCCTTTTGAAGGTAGGAATCCATATATGCCCTTGGCTTTATCTACTTGCATCACCTGGAGAACTGGAAATGATCCAGGGGTTTTCCATCTGTCAGAAAAATATAATTTTTAGTCAAATTCCACACTTTTATCAGGAGAATAGACATTTCCTTTCTAGGTGCAGCCTGAGTCAGTTTTCTTTTGTGTGCTCTAATGTGCTTCTGACCAGCCAAGGTTATTTTTGTTGGTTTGTTTGGCAGGGTAGATGTTGGCTTACTGGTTATGAGAGCCTGTACAGTCACTGTAGTGGAAATAAAAAGCCCTGACATTAGAGCAGTAGAAATAACAATGTTGGTTTCTTCCCACTAAGTGGAAATAGCATGCTTTGCTCCACCAATTTGAGGTACAGAATACCTGACATGAGATGGTGTATAATATTTTGCATTTTTTCTGGGAAAATGTCTCAGCCACACTTCACTGTGCCAGAGCAAAACTGCACCAAAAATGGCCAGATACAAGGTCAGTGATAACAGGGCCGATTCTCAGGGCTGAGGTACGTTGGAAGCACCAGGCTTACAAGGACTTCTGTCAGCTGATAATGTGTCCCAAAAACATTTATTTCACTGACCAGCTGAAAGTCAGTTCTTGAGTATTGGGCCCTGATACTGCCATGTGAAAGTCTTCTAAAAGACTGTTGCTAAACTCTGAAAAATAAATATATAATGAGGGATAGACACTTTCAATAACTGATCACATATAACTGACAGGAAGAAACGGTGAGCTTGGTTGGATAAATCATGCAGCTTGCTGAACTCAATACGATCATATATTTTTAAGGTAAGCCCTCATGGATTTTGAATAAAACAGAATTCGCTCAGAAAAAGGCATGCTTTTGCCTGTTTCTTATCTCACTATATTAAGGCAATAAAAAAACAGTAAGTTGCCAGATTCACTTTTCACTGGCTCCTTTGCAATTCTGCATGGTCACAGATTAATAAGGAACTAAATCTTTCTACTACCCACTTGTAACTTCATTTTTACTATATACTCTATCTTAAAGGACTTTAAAATATACATCGTTAAAAAGTATTCTAAAGATTTAAAGGGACTCTAGACATGTTAAGTTTAATATAAACATGAGGAAATACAAGTATCTACTTCAGTGGACAGTGAATCAGGACTGACCTACTGTTGGAGAGGCTGAACAGGCAGAGAATATTTTTCAAATACATGAATCAGCAGCATTTCCACGAGGAAAATTTAAAATATAATTACTGAAAATAAAAAGGAAACATAAATGCTTCTTTTTAACATTTTTACATTCCCTTTTCTCCCCAAATTTTTATATCTCTTTATAGCCTCATTTAGGGCAATTCCTAAAAAGCTGTTGTCCAAGACTTCTTGAACTTCCTTCACATTTGTTGGCAATTTAAAATAAAAGTGAGTGCATTTTGGCACAACCTAAAATCCACTGGGATATCCACCGTGAGATTTTGTCCCATCTTTGTGAGCACAGATGGGGCTGTACAATGGAGGGGCACCAGCCTGGTTACTTGTCTGCCTTTGTGACCCATGACATGGAATATGAGCAGGGCACTGGGCAGTGCTGGTGGAGCCAAGGGGAGCGCCTTTGAATCATCCCAGTCATTGGCTGCTCTCCTGTTAATGGCATGGTAACAGCAAATTTAAAATCAATTGACTTTATATAACACTCTCCATTTATCAGCTCACAAGACAGACGTTTCCACTTTTCTATGTGGGTTAAGCTGGACCATAAATAACTGACTTTCCAAAGATTATCAATAGTCCCTGTATTAATTAAATTACAGAAGGAGAACTAGGCAGGCAGAAGTGGTCTTGGGACAGTGACATTAGCACAGCATGAGAAAGACCCATTCTCTTCTGATATGTTTTCCTGGGTAGCCTTAAGCAAACCACTTACTTACCCTGTTGTGTCCTGTTTGGCCAAAATGGACAATGAATCCTTGCTTGTTCCATAAGAGGGTTTGATGTAAGAATAAATATATCAAAGGTAAGAACACAGAGTCTGTGTACTGAGGTGATGTACATGTCTTACAGTAAATTACAGTTATAAAATTATTTTGAACTTTAGTTCTGTCACCTTACACCTTCCCTTGAAATAAACTGGATTTTTGCCTCAGTGTAATTCTATGCAGCCTTCATAAAAATCTCATCAGAGTATTTGTTTGAAATTTTTCCCAGACTGGCCTGAAGTAAAAGAGAGATGTATGAGGGGAAGATGAAGCTACACATGGGTGTTTTTCTGTTACGGCTCCTGGATCAGATTCTCAGCTGATAGAGCTACAGGGTGATTGGATTACAATTCATGTAAATCTCATGATTGATACCATCTCAGAAACTAGTCCCATCTTCTAAAATCAGACTTTTTTTTCAGAGGACTGTGATACCTATAGCACTTTTTCTGTCTGTTTGTGAAAAGAGGTAATGAGAAAATAGAATGAGCTTTAGCAGTGAACTTCTGGGCTTTTCTGAATTTCAGTTTACACTTACTGTAATATCTTTTTTATGTCACAACTGCAGATAGAAAGGCTGACTGTGTCGAGGGAATTTGGTGTTTTACATTTAGAAGGAACATTTAATGAATTATGCTGCCCCTAGATAACCCCTATTTCATTTGTATATAATGCTCAGGGCTAAGGATTGTCTTCCTGATCCTTCTCCGATGTTAGGCAATACAATTCAAGAGTGGTCAAATTACTGCTCACATCCTTACTTCAATTCTGCAGGTGCTGAGTGCCTTAACTCCCATGAAGGACACAAAATGGCTTAAATACAATAATAATCTTAAATTTATCAAAAGCATAAAATTCAGAATGAAATCAAATACTTAACTTTTTTTCTTTGTGTGGCCAGAGTGGAAAACATATAACATAAACCTGACCCTTTAGTAATATACTATTTTGTTCTTTTTATATTAGTACCTAATTGTTAGACTTTTTCTTTATGAAAAGTACTCTAAAACATTAAATTGCTTATAAATATTCTGCCCCCTAATCACTGGAGGTATTACTGACTCAGCTCCCGCTAACTGGACTTGTCAGTTTGCAGTTCCACATCCTCAGGAGGGGAAGTACAGGTATTTAAGTTGATGTCAGAAAAAAACTAAGAGGAATACATCAAATGGTACATTGGTAAATGAAATGGTATTGGTCTTAGGAAGAAAATATTTTATTACTTAACAGCCTTTCAGTAAAAAACTTGAAAAACTAATCAGACATCAGGCTTCTGGGTAGAAGTTTGTTATCTGTCAGGGTCAGTGAAAAGATTCCTCCCCCTTCCCCTCTGTCAAGACACTGGTATAATTGGCTCCATGCATTATGGAAAGCAGTGCCTCTCCCTATGACATGAGGTTATTGTCAGCAGCCTCTGGAAACTGGGCCTCACCCCCAATGTGCTTATGTGCTTCACGCCCATTTCGTGTCTCCATTTCATGTTTGCTTTCATTTTGTGTGTTTTAAGATAATGCTAATTCTTTGCAGCTTGCAAACACATGAGCATATTTGCACCTATGTGAGAGATCAGACCAGGTGAAAAGTTTCTGCCTCTCATCTGTGAGGTTAAACGAGTGGGTAAAGCCATCATGACTCAGGTGTGGCTGCAGAGACCAAGCAGCTGTACCTGCAAGCCCTACAAGTAACTGGACCCTCACAACAACCATAATGTTTAGCTACTACCAGCAGTGTTCAGCTGAAGTTCCTCATCTCTGTAAAACTAAGCTATGAAAAATGAATTTACATTTTTTTAATACAAAATGCAACCAGTCTCCTGTAACATTTCTGAAGTGTTGCCCAAGGACTGCGTTTGTCTTCTGATTTCTACCACACCCAGATGTACAGAGCACATGGAACAATGATATTTTCAAACACGGCCATCCTGAGCCTTGGACTGGAAAAATTGGTCTAACTTCAGTGAATACATCACCAGCTACAGTGGAACTGGGCTAATTTAATTACCTGAGGACCTGCTCTGTGTTTCCTCAAAGAGCTCTAAGTACTTCTCTTCTGTTTTATTGTGGTTTTTTTATATGCATGAACAAATGAAAAATCAGTGACTGCAGAAGGTTTTCCCCACGTGTTCTTCTCTGAACTGGTGGCAAAACTCTCCTTGTCAAGAGTGGAAGTCCATTTGGGTCTGGAATGCTATATTTTCATAGGATTTCCCACTCCTTAGGATTCTGCATGAATCACTAAGCATTTTCAGTTAATATGGTAGCTTCAACAAGGAAACTCAAGTCCAAGTATTGGAATAGGAAAGGAATGTTTTTGAGTGGCACTGATGATTTTCTTCCACCTGTTTTCCACTTGCATTCCCACTTTGCTAGAACCACAAAATAAGAGCCTTTTGACCAGTAGCACTTGCTGTTCCCAGGACAGAGAGCATAGGACAGAACCAACACGTGTTCCATTGCCCATGCAGAATCCAGATGTTATAACTTGCAGCAAAACCAAGACAAACTGTGAAATAGAAATAAACAAAACATTCTGCAAATCCAAGGAGTCCTTCATGTACTTGCTTCTCAAGAAAACCAGCCACGTGATGTGTTGGAACTGAGCTTTTGGCATAAGTATCAGTGGAGGATGGAAAATAACTCTGCACAGACTAGCACAGTTGGGTGCCTCCATTACAGCAAAGTCCTTGTACATGCAAAATAGCAAACACCTGCTCTTCAGTGTGGACAATAGTGCATGCAAGAGTTGCAGGTCTCCAGGTTTCTCCTCTTTATTACCAATACTGACCCAGCTGCCTTTTATGATCTCCATAAAACCATTTGTATGAGGACATGGTATTTTTTTGTCACAAAGAAACCTGTTGCAAAAGATCTGACTGAAGATCCTGAAATCTTCCCCCTTGACTAGACCCAGCCAAGTGCAGATGAAACTTTGTCAGGAAAGTTTCAGTGCTGGTAGGGTTGCTACAGCAGACCACCTTAGTGTTTGTTGCGTGGTATATTGTTGGATTCAACTTTGTGAATTGTTCTGGCTACTAGGTATATTCATTTACACATAGTCAAAGACTGCATACAGAAGAGAAAGATGTGTTACAGCCAGAAAATCACAGAATATTCTGAGCTGCAAAAAACATAGAAGGATTATTGAGTCCAGCTCTTAATTGATTGGGCTGTACAGAGATCAAAATCCCAACCTTGGCATTATCAGCACCATGCTCCAGCTGACTGAGCTATATCACGTGGCAGCTATTCTGCTCTGATCCGCTGTGTAAAGCCTTTTAATCATGACATAAGTGATATCTTATTCTGCTACATTCACAAAGGGTTGCTTTTACAACTTTTATGTCATTATGGTACCTGCCCCATGCTTCTGACAGCAGTTCTCTTCCCTTAGCTGGGGCAGCAGACCCCAGTGTGGTTCAGTTTTTCAGCCTCCATCAACAGCAGCTCAGCTCATAACTACAAAACAGTCTTCATGGCTAATTTCAGTAAACACAGCAGGCTTTGAAAGAGGATGGTGGAAGGGTGGCCATGAGCTCCTTTCCATCTCCGCTGGAATAAGGGTCGTAATCTCCAGCAAAAGGACAAAGCAGACACCCAGGGACAGTGACCCCTCAAACTACCTCAGCGAGCAGTGGCAGGGGCCATCTGAGCACACCCTGAGGGCTCACCACTCTCCCTGTGAAGAATGAGCACAGACAGCTTCTGTACCCTCAATTTTCATCTTACCTTACCCCATGCTGATTTCCCCACACAAACAAGCCTTTGGCTGCCCTTTAGAGTCTGCCTGCTCCACGGATATTTGTTAGCCAACTTTAAAACTGTGGGGAGTAAGAATTGGCATCAAAGATGCCCCTGTTATTTAGAGACTGCTTCTGGACCCTGACCATATTACAAAGCTAAACAGAAAATCTTGCTGACATCTGGGAACCAAAATTTTTTGGGTCAAGCTGATTTGTGTTCACTGCAACCTACTTATGATGTATTTAATTAGTCCATACTTCAGGGCTGCTGTCAATCAATTTCCTCTGTCAATTGGATGGAGCTGCGTTGCTGGGGGAGGTGGTAGATATTCCTGACACTATTGAGGAAGATGAGCATGTCTTTTTCACGCTCACATAGTCAAACCTGTCACCAAATTCAATAGTAACAAACTAATGGTTTGGTAACAACAAATTTCAGCACAGAATTTTACTTCAGGAAATTACCTGGGAATATCCTTCCTCCTCTGGATATTGGGGCATGGCCCACAGTCCCATATCTTCCTGGGAAGATCTGGAAACACCACCTAATCCATTGCTGCTTCACTCAAAATATTGACAATGCCCTTTATTTCATCTCTTCCTTACCTGTAGCAACACTTTTGAGGTTTAGAATCATTATAACAATTGTAAGCTCTCTCACTCAGAGGTTTTTAACAGTGTTTCATGAATTTGGGGTTGTCTGTTTTAAAGGACTGTCTGCAGATGTAAGACACTGATTTCATGATGCAGTTGGTCCCTTTACATTTCTCCTTTCCTAAATGAACAAGAGCTCAAAGACAAACCCGGGGGCTGCTTCATCTTTTCCAAAATAAAAGGAGCTTAACTTCTAGGTTTAGAGTGAGTCAGGCAAACAACACATGTAATTTTATTTCCTGTGGCAAATGGACAGTTGATGTTTTTATTCACCTGGTCCTTTCCACTAAAAGATCTCAAAGAAGCAGATTGCATTATAAATGGTAGAGAAAAATGATAATCCCAATGCTGTCTCCTGCTTTCAAATGATGATGTGCAAGGAACATACATAACTTCTTGGCAAGGATCCATTTGTCAAAATAAAATAAGCCAACTGCATAAGGGAAAGAGATGATAGATCTTGACAAACTTGTAGATGGTAGCAAAAACATAAACAAGAAGTTGCTGTGACTGATGTATTCATGTAACACTGCCAGAGTACTAGCTTCAAAAATTAACAACTGTTGATGCTTTTGTGACAAGTCAAAAGAGCAAGTGTCATGATTTCTGCTATGTTTGACATTTTCTATAGTTTCTACTCAATTTTAATCTCTGTGTAATACTCAATGCTCAGCTTTCTACAAGAAAGACAGAATAAGTAAGATTCCCACAAATGGGATAATATGTTTGAAGACAGCCGACCTTAGAAAAGAGATAGCAGAGATGAAAATTTCTTGACATTTTTATGAACTCATCATTTTTGCCATTTAATATATAAAAAGAAAAACCTATTTCCACTGATTGATTACTTTAATGAATAAATGTACTCAATGATTTGGTGGCTTGAGTGGATTAAATTTCCCTTGCTGGCAGGAACTGGCCTTAAATGTTTTGAGAGTTTATTCCTTTTTCCCACATCAAAAA
>WEKY01051304.1:68303-101975 GCA_013390045.1 Picathartes gymnocephalus
ACAAAAAGAAAAAAAAAATAAAGAAGATAGAAAATCAGTCTGTATTTCAAACCACTTGATCTCTGTGTATATTGTATAAACCACTGTCTGAACCTCTGTGAGCTCCTGAGAAGTAAAACTCAATTACAGTCCCCCAGACTGTAGGCTCAAATAATTCTAAACCAGGTATTTCAAAATATCACTGATGTGTTGAACAACATCCAGCAGCTTATAACCATAACCTTCTTCCTTTGCATTATACTTCCTTGCTGTAATCAGTTCAAATACTAAGCATCACATAAGCCTTGCTCTTTACCTCCATAAAATGCTTTCCAAAATAGCAGTAAATAAACACTCAATTAAAAAAATGTCTGTCTCTCCATGTAAGGTGTTGACAAGTTTTGGATAGAGAGCAGAAGCAAGACTGAAGATCACTGCAGGGAGCAACAAGGAAAAGGAGAAGAGATCAGTACAAAAATCTAAATGTAAAAAAGAAAACCAAGCCAAAACCAAAAACCACCCTAACACCTAAGGAAAAGGAGGAACAGTGTGGTTTTGCAGAGGCACTGGACAACAAGATAATCTTCTGTTTGTGACCCTGTTTTCTTCTGGTAGAACCATTATCAGACTCATGGCTTATGGTCAACAAAACCTGAAATTCTTTAACTCATAAGGCTTGCATGTAACTCCTTCCTGCAATCCTGGGTAAAGTGCCATGAATCTCAGTAGCAGAGCTTCATCTGACATCTCCATAGTAATACAGATTTCCCTTTAGGTGATCTATGTGCTAATGTCAAACAATTACACTTGCCAAAAGGTAAATGTAAATTTCTTCTCACAAAGGCAGCCTCCCACAGACAGAGTTGGTGTTGGCCTGAGTGTATAACTTATATTCCAAACACATTTTACCTTTAAGAAAGTTGCTTTACCAGAAAAATATGCATTAAAAAGTTATACTATCTACTACTTGATTCCATTCTGTATTTTTAATTCATTTGTTTACTTTGTAGATTTATGACTCCAGCAATTAAAAGTTTAAAGAGACCAAGTAAAGAGAAGCAAAGAACAAATGAAGGAGCCTTTACTGAACCTTTACTTTCACTAGCAATACCAGCTTCAGGGGGTTTTGCTGCAAATAAACCTTGTGACTGCATGTATATGAAAGAGATCTCAAACTATGATGAGTCATTAACTCCATATTTTCATTTCTCTGGTTGTGACCTGATGTTTTCTCCTGTTGTCTTCTCGCAACTTGTCTCACATTTGCAGAAGGAAGGGCTTCTTATCTTTCCTTTGGGGCTGGCTGCTGCTCAGGAAAGGAGCCTCTTGACATTCATGTCTGTATAAATACACCTGCCTATTCACCCTGCCAAGTCTCTATTGCTCTTTTCTCATTTTCCTGTTCTGAAATGCTTCCTAGTTTTAGTTAGTGGTTCCTCAGTGACTCAAAAAGAAGAAAAGACAAACGTGCTTGTGTGTAGTATTTGAGCATTCCTGTCCTATTAGAGAAAAAGTGAAGGTACCCTACTCTAGGAAGTGTCAGATGGTTCGATTGGGAACTAACTAAGCCTGATTTCTTTTGTTGTTGTTGTTGTTGTTACTGTTTTAACTACTGCATCCTCTAAACACTAAAAAGTACAGGTTTATTCAAAGGTGTATTCAAAGTGAGATTTTCCCATTGCTGCTCTCAAGAGTCTCAACTATTTCACTACTCAGTAAGGCAATTGAAACTACGTGAGCATTTGCTTTTTCATAATTCTCAACTGATACAGAGTCACAAGCAGCAGTAGTTTAGGGAAAAGTGTAGGAAAAAAACATGTTTTCCACCATTTGTTATCCAGAGATGTGTTGATTAGGTTTACATGAAGTGGCAATAAAACCTGCCTTGCTTCTATGAAAGTATTCAAGCCCTGCAACAGATAGAAGAAACTACCTAAGATCCTCCGATGAGACTTGTTTTATCTGTACCAATGTCTACATTAGCATGAGTCTGTCTGTAAAGAAGCTGTGTCCTTAAAATCTGAAGAATACTTGATCATTAAAATCAAAGAGGTGCACCAGTTCACGAATTCTCACACCAGAGCAGGAATCCTAAATGCATCTGACTGCAACTCAACACTGAGAAAACTTTTTGTCTGAGACAGGAAAAGCAATTGATGGCCACTCATGGCCTTCCTTCAACTATGACTAATGGAAAAACGGAACTATAGGAAAGACTATTTTAAAATGTGGTTCATTCTTAGAGCCCTGTGAGACTCACCTATGACATTAGCATAATCTGATAGTGATGTGACATCTCCTTTCAAATCCACCCTTTCCTCAAGGACATCAGGAGAGGTGAAAGCTGACAGCATTTCTGTTACACTGACAGAGCTGTGGGTCAAGTGAGCACCACAAGTTTACATGAGGGCTGAATTTGACCTTGTGTCACAACAGCTCCCAAAGGATCCTGCAGTAAGCACTAATGTATTCAAGGCTGTATATACAGGCATTGCAATGAGATCTCCACTTTAAGGGCAATGTTGAGGGCATCTTTCATCCTGGGGCATCACAGAGCAATGGAAAGATGTTCTGCTACAAAAAATTTGCAACAAGCTGCCATCATCTCCTGCAGGGCAAATACAGGAGTCTACTGTTGAAGACAAGCCATCAGAGTCTGCCTCAGGTGCTGACAGCACTTCTTTAACACATCCACTTCTCTAACACAAGCCTTATTCTCAACAACAGCTGCTACTGATCGAGCTGTTACTGATCGGGCATCTTCTCCTTGTCAGCTAAAAGGCAAAAGCAAATCTGTCAGAAACAACATGGCCTAGCATCCTGTGGGCAGAGAGCTAGATCAGCTTCTAGTCCGCTGACTGCATACTCATATCCAGTACAATGAGCCAAATGTGCTTTGTAGAGGCCTGGGGAAGACCAATTGATCTTTTGGAGGCAGAAGAGAGGGCTGTGTGATAAATGGGCAAGGCTCCATTCCAGCCCCCTGACCTGCCTGCCATCTAGTGTATATTCAGGACATATTTCCAGCTCAGCACAGCCAGAGCTGGAGAACAAAGAACAGAATTAGTCTGGACAAACATGGCACGTTACTGATAGGGTACACTGAAACAGCTTAACCTTTTCATCCCGGGACTCTGCATTATGTAATTAGGCCAAAACCCCTAAAACAGCTTCTTGACAGCAGCAATTCACTTACAATGATCATGTTCTCACAAACACAGCAGACTAAGCCCAGCACTTACTTAGCTATAAAAGAAGTAGCAGATTCTATTTCAACAAGCAAATGCACCACACTTACACATGATAAACCCAGTGTAGTGTTCTAGGTATTGCACTTTTAAAATCTGTCATCCGCTTTATCTATTTAGCTGTCATGGTCAGAACTGCTTGTGCTAGATACACACTACTGCTGAAAAAAACAGTGGTCCCCTGCTGAACCAAACCTTAGTATTCAGGTTGGTATGTCAGACACCAGTTTGTTCTCTTCTGTGCCAATCAGACATTTTTTTTAAGTCTGAATTTCCATAAACCGAGCAATGTTGGTTGTTTCTCTTTAATGATATCTTCAAATTTGGAAGGCAAGTGAGAAATAAAGGATAGTAAATTTGATTTAAGAAACAAGGATGAAGCTAAGAGCAGAACATGTCTCTACAGAGCTCTCAGTAAATTTTCTATGCAGGTCCTTACTTTTTGTCTCAGGGAAATCAACCTTGTAACAAGAGCTTAAGAGTTGACCCTTTCCTTATTGAAGAATAAAATTACCTGAGCTTTCTGTCAAAAAAATACTTCAAAGGAACATCAATGAGAATTTTTATAGGTGCATATATGTGTTTATGAATATATATACACTCTTGATTGGTCTCCAAATCAGTGGAAAATAGTCAAAGTTATTTTGGAATTATCAAACCCAAACTGTCACCTATGTTCAACAGTTGTTTAATTTCAAAACTGAGTCAAGGTTTTTGAGATCCAAATGCAGATATGCCTATAAGAGACAAAGTTCAGGGAACTCTGAGCTATGAACAGGTGAGTCAGGTCTGGGAACACTTTAGGCATGGTGATGTAGAGCTCATTTCCTCTTATCTCGGCTAATTAGTTTTTATGCACCGGTGCAGTAATGCAGCTATCCTGCCTGTGGATCTGCCCCTCTCTTGCAGCTAAGAGGATGACCTTAACTCACTGCAGTGCCTGGGCAGCGCCATGACTTGCAGTTTTCTTCCATGGAGCAGAAGTGAAAAAGAAATTAGTCAATTTTATAATGGTCAGTGGCGATCCTGTTGTTGCTCTGACTGAAATGAATATAAACATTTGCACTTCTTGCAAAATTAATGCATACATGTGCATGAGGTCAGTATTCTCAAAAGTTTGACAAGTCTCCCTTTCCCTGCTTTTGGTGGTGTACTATCAAAGCAGTAATATCACAGCAATGTTCTCTTCCCTGTTTCCTTCAATATGCACTTAGGCTAAAATCAGCTGCTGGGACAGTAACCTCTCTGAGTCCCTGTCTGCAGAAAGGCTTCTAACTAGCAGTCCTTTTGTTGGTGTAACCTAGTGGAAATGAGACAAAAAGAAAAAATTGTTGTGCCTCTTAAATTTAAAATATTGCTTTGGAGTTGTTTTCTGCCTGACACTTACAAGAATGGCTAAATTTTAACACAGACCTGGGACTCATGTTTCTGTTATAGAGCAAGGGGTTGAGCAGAAGAAAAGGGAAGCTGAAGCAGAGGAGAGTTGGCTGTTACAAGAACCATTCTTTTAGTGTGTTCGATTTTCCAAGAGCATCTGAAAAAAAAAAACACGTCAATTTCATCTTTGCTCCATTCAGCCACTGCAAGCACCAGCAACAAGGCTGGATCTTTTAGTTTGTCTGCACGAATTACCCTCACTTCAATGAGCAGCATGGTCTGAATCTGTTTTGTTTTGCTTTTTGTTGTTTTTTTTTTCTCTTAAGCTAAATGAATATCCTGATCACACAGGCAGGGTAAAGGGTATCACCCACAAACATTTAGCCAGTTTGTTATCCACATTTAAAAAATAAAGGCAAAATCTTGCTGCAGCACCCTGCTCGGGAAATTTTTATAATGTTTGGATTAGGAAGGTCCTGCTGGCTCTGTTAGTGGGAAATAATGTGGTGTACTGACATTTTTATTTTAACAACTGTGTAAAAATGTCCATTGGGCAAACCTGCCTCCTCCAGCTTCCGGGGGTAGCTGTGAATAAATAAGCATTAAGGTGAGCGTAGTTAATTGTGCAAAGCAAGGACACAAAACACAAAACGTGAAGAAAGACCTCTTTGCTCTGGTTTGGGGCAAGGGTAGGAGGCCCTGAAAACAGGATCTCCATGCCCCAGGGAAGTGGGCTGAGGAAGGAGTGCCACGCAATTATAACCTTGGCCTCCCTGTGGAAGAGGTGGCAGGGCTACAGCCACTGTTGCTGAAGTTAAGAAGAGGGAAGGAAAACTGGATTCAAATTGTAACTGCAGTGGGTTCAACGCACAGGGCAGAAAACATTCTCCATTTGGATAAAATATAGATTTGTATGTAAATATTAAACAATAGCTTCTGTAGTAACGAATAAGAAATAAATTGCTTATTTGGTGTATGATAAAATCATTATTCTGCACAGATGATGCAGATGACACTTAATTTATGTTGTCTTGCAAAAGCTTCAGACAATTAAGGAGAAAACTGTTTGGAGACTTATTCCATCGACAAAATTCTGGTACAGCTAACAGCAATATGATTCACACAAGGATCGTCTGGCATGTGAAGCTTGTTTTAACAGATACCAATGTGACATACATAAACCTGTCAGGCTTTCTCCAAAGGACAGTCATCCACTTCATGTTTCAAGTGCCAAATTAATTATATTTGACATTTAATTTATAACCTAAGGTATTTTAGATTCAGAACTTGGCTATGACAGCAGCAGATTAGAGCAGGGCCCCGTTTGACAGAATCGATTTTTCAATTTATTTTCCTTCTCTGTGAGGGTCTTGATTCAGATTTTTGTGTCTCGAGCTTGCGTACAGGACAACGATACCTCTAAGCAAAGAAGGCTTCGTTCACCTCCTCCCCCAGCCATTTCGTGGAGAATTATTTTGCACTCGGAAGCAAGTTTCTTCTGCAGCCTTAATCACAAAGCTCCACCTAATGGAATGAAGGGAGTACTGTGCGCAGAAAAAGAAAGGGAGAGAGACTTTGCTAAACACTGCTATCAAGGGAAAACTACTACACAACCGTAAGCAGTTAATCTCCTCCATCTAATTTATAAAGTCTCCTTTTCCAAGGTCTTTAAAACTTTAAGGTTTGAGGGAGAAAAGTCATAAGAAAAAAAAAACACAAGCAACCAACCAACAACCCCCAGGGTTCATCTGAATGAAATCATAACCTTTTTATTTTAACTGATAGATATTTCAATACATTGATGCTAATATTTTACACTGGTAGGTCGCATCTTCTAGGTTCTAAAGCATCGAAAAATTATAAATATATAAAATACCTGTAAATGTAGGGATCTATTTACTGATAGATGGTTATCAAAAGTAAAATTGCTCAATAATGAAACTATCAACTAGCTTTTAAAAAGGAGGCAAAGCATTTCTTTCAATTTTCCCACTGAAAAGGAAGCCTTTCTGTACAATTTTACATCATTGGTATCACACAGCTGGAACACTGCTGGAACAATATCATTTCAAAACATTGCTTAAAGAAAGGAGCTGAAGAATTAAAAAAAGCTTTCCAAAGAGCAAGGCCATTTTCAGAGCAGAGCTATTTTTTTTTTTAATTAAGTGCTTTGCAGATGTTAACATAAAAGATCCTACAAAGCCCTGCCAAAACTTTAAAATCCACTCAAAATTTCAGATTTGCTCCCCAGCCAGAGGAAGGCTCAGTGCCCACTTTCAGACTTTTTCTGTAACAGAAGGTACAAATCTAAATGTCACCTGGTATCAAGATAAAGTGTTTCACTGGAGAAACAGGACATTTGTCAGGATCATCTTATCAGAGATGACTAACGCAGTGATAGCCCTGTGTCTGTATTGTGAAAATGTCAGTAGTAGGACAAGACTAGCTCTTTTTAGTATGGTGTTTAGTAGTCTTCTATCAAGAATTGTGCTTTGATACTCTGCATAAATAAACCTGAAAATCTAAATTGTTTTAATTCGTAACATTTATGATCAGATGTACAAGTATGACAGCTGCAGCAGAGTATCTTCCATTGGAAATGTGATTAAATCATGTCTTCATCTAATCTCAAATACACTAATGTGCAGTTAAATCAGGCTATTACATGGCCAGCTAAGATTTTGTGGGGTTTATCTCTTAACTCCACTACTACTGTTAACAGTGGTGATTAGGATGATTTTCTGAACCCTACTTTTATCACTCTTCCTCCTCCTTGGATGCCCTTGGGTAGCGGCTTGGTTCTGGCTGATCTTTCAGTTCACAAGATCCCTAGTGATGTAGCTCTCCACAAAACTTCAGTTTGCATACTAAATTTGGCTGCACTTGGACAAGGCGTTCAAGATTTGCCAGGTGGAGGAAGGCAGGATGGGCAAATGGATGGATAGAAGCAGTGCGACGGTTCCTGAGAAGCGCAGGAGAAGGGAGGGACAGTCTGTGTAGGTGTGAGGGCATCCCCCAGGGACACATCATTGCAGCTCCTTGTGCAGCACCGAGCCATCATCCATCGAACCGAGCAGCGAGGGGCCGGGCAGGCCGGGACACCGGGAGTGCGGGGACCCGGGGAGGTTTGACCTTTGGGCAGACCTGGAGCTGACCAGAAAAGGGCAGCGAAGCTGGGGAAGGGTCTGCAGCACAAGTACTGTAAGGAGCGGCTGAGGGAGCTGGGGGTGTTGAGCATGGAGGCTCAGGAGGGGTCATATCGCTCTCTACAGCTCCCTGAAAGGAGGCTGTAGCCAGGCGGGGGTCGGCCTCTTCTCCCAGGTAACCAGCAACAGAAGCAGAGGAAATGGCCTAAAGCTGCACCGGAGGATGTTCAGGTTGGACACTTGGAGGAATTTTTTCACAGAAAAGCTGATCAGGCACTGGAATGGGTTGTCCGGAGAGGTGGTGGAGTCACCACCTCTGGAGGGACAGACTGGACGTGGCATTCAGTGCCATGGTCTGACTGACATGGTGGTGTTGGGTCTCAGACCGGACTCCGACATCTCAAAGGTCTTTTTCCAACCAAATCGATTCCGTGCAACGCCACTGCCGGCATCAGATCCGCACCGCCCCAGCCCCGCCAGGGGTGGGAAAAGCGGCGGCTCCAGCTGCCCCGCCCCTCAGGGCTGCCCCGCCCCCTCCCGCGAGGCCACGCCCTGGAGGCGTGGCTCGTCGCGCGCGTGCTCGGCCCGCCGTGCGGCCAGGGACGTGCGTGCGCAACTCCGCATGCGCCGCCTGTGACCCCGCTGCTCTTTCTTCCCCCCAGAAGGGCTGAACGCGAAGCCTCCCTTGGCTTCTGATTGGCTGAGCTGTCCCTTCGGGCCAATGGCAGTAGCGCTTCTTTCGGCGGCGCCGCGGCTCTTTCCGCCAATGGGGCTTGCGGTTGTTGCCGCCCTCCCTCCCTCCCTCCCGCGTGTCCCGCCGCGCAAGATGGCGGCAGCGGTGAGGGGCGCGGAGGAGCTGGAGCTGCTGGAGCGGCTGCTGGGGCTGCCGGGCGGGAACAAGTACGGCGTCCAGGGGGAGCGGAAGGTGAAGGGAGCGAGGAGGGGCCTGGAGTGGGTGGCGGTGGTGGCACGCGTGGGAGGGCGGGCGTCCTCTGGTCTCCTCTCCCCGACGGCTGCTGCCCTCCGAGCTTCCCTTCCTGCCTCCCTGGCAATTCGCCCAGACACCAATGTGACGGTGGTTGCGGCCCCCCACAAATCAGCCGACGTCTCCTTGAGCGGGATCTCTCTCACCTGTGCTCCCTCCAGCCCTTTCAGCAGCCCTCATATGTTGTGGATGTTGTAGGGTCTCGCTGCCTGCGAGCCTGTAGGTTCTGGAAATCCCTTCCCTCTGCTTGTGGGATGGATCATCATGAGTCATGGAAGGGATTTGGGCTTGACGTATACTTGTTCTTTCAGCACTCACCTTTTCCTATGCCTGTGCCAGTTATGTCTGTACTATCTTGATTAAATTACGTAGGAAGAAAAAGATGTTGTTTTAATAATAGTAAAGTGTCTGTATTGAGGATGTGTTGCCCTTAAATATTTCACTCTTTTAAGCTATTCTCACCTGACAGGAGATTGTAGTGGGGTGGGGGCCAGGTCATCTGCTCTGCCTGCAGTGAGAGGCCCAGGGGAAATGGCCTGGAGCTGAGACAGGGGAGATTCAGATTAGATATTACAAAATATTTTTTTCTTCTTGTGGTGCTCGGGCATTGGAATAGCTTGCCCAGGGAGATAGTGGAGTCTCCGTTTCTGGATATGTTTAAGAGATGTATGGATGTGGCACTGGGTGAGGTGGTTTAGGGATTGCAGTGGCAGTGCTGGATGGGTGGCTGGACTGGATCACCTCAAAGGTCTCTTCCAACTTTGGTGATTCTGTGGCTCTAGATGTCTTAATGTTTCAAAGTTTATGTGGAAGCTTTAGGTTCCATGCTTTAAGAGGCACCTGAGGCATGGAAAATGTAATTTGGAGCTGCGAATGTCACAAATTTGAGAGCCCTTTGTGTGATTCTCCTTCCTGGAGAAGGTTGGTTGAGAAATGAAACTCTGCAGTTGCTTCATGTTTTGGGGTTTTTTAATTGGCTGTTTATAATTAGAGTCCCGAATATCTATATATATTCTTCATAAAAAAAGAAGCTGCCTCGATTATTTCATAGCCCAGCTGGTATTTTAGTGCTATTACCATAAAGCATAAGGCTGAAAAATTGAATTAACCAGGTCTGTGCGTTTAATAAGATTTCTGCCAGTGTTAAAACAAGCAATGCTATTTTTGGCTAATATTGGCAGAATTTGCTTAATTGAAGCTAAAAAGATGTTTTGGTTTATTCTTGTTATTCTGTAAGAATTAAAAACGAAACACCCCAAAGAGCAAAAAGTGAGCACAGGCTTGGTTTTGATGGCATTACCTTTACCATGAATGCTTCTAAATTCTGATGTATTGCTTCAAAGGTCCTTTTGAGGGAACATAAAAAAACAACAGCCATTCAGCTTTCTTCAATTATTAGTTTAGTCTTACACTTTTGTCTCCACTTCCAGGTTCCTGTTCTCCAAACCAACAATGGCCCTGGTCTGACGGGGTTGATGACCATCGCTGCCCACCTGGTCAGGCAGGCTAGGAAAGACCAACTGCTGGGAAGCACTGCTGAGGAGAAAGCTGTGGTGCAGCAGTGGCTGGAGTACAGAGTGACCCGAGTAAATGGAGGCTCCAGTAAGGAAGATACTCGAACAATTCTGAAGGTAAGGAGTATTTCATTACCTCACCACTGAATTTTGGAGTGACTAGACCTTGAAGATTACAGTGGTAATGTGTGTATGAGCATCCAGTTAATAAAACTGAGCAAAAGCTAAAGGCTTGACAGTATCACTAAGTACTGGCTTTTATTCCTCTTGCTGCTTTTCACTTTTATTGACAAAAATACCCCAACAACCTGAAATGGGAAAACAGGTAAAGCTGTAAAATAATATGAAGCAGAGCTCTTGCAGTGCTCAGTGGCTGTAAGTTATGTAGGGTGTTCCACAGAGTTTAGAGACTTCAGCTGCCTGTGTGAGGTGCCAGTTTCTTACTATCTTCATAAACCCTTGGTTTTAAGCAAGTTGGTGTTGTACTCCAGGATAACACTTCTCTGATTGTTTTAAGAACTATTCTTACTGATTTGGCACTTATGGGATACAAGCCTTACTTGATGCTGTGGTAATTGGTATTGATGCTAAAAGGAGGTACTGGACAGAATTGTGTGCAAACAGTGAAATCATGAAGGAACCTCCACAAAACTGCCCTTCTCCTTGAGCTACTTTGTGTGGAGTCCTTGGTCTACTGTTATTCAACTTTTCTGGTAGGCTGAAGCTTACTTCCTCTTAAACAGGTGGAAGCAGAAAAGAGCATCTCAAGGGTCTCCCTGTTGTTTGAGCAGCCAGATGACAAGGAGCAGATAGCTTACTCTATTTTCTTTCTTACTCCTTGGAATTGGTAATTAGTATTTTTGCATATGTGAAACTACTTGAAGAGAAAATTTGCTTTACACTGTTAAACACTGTTTACAAGGTGTGTATGAAAGAGCATTGAAATTTGATCAATTTTTAAAGTGTTTATTTTTTCTGATTTTAAAAGTATGTTTTAGGTGGAGAGTTACATTGCTTAGGGCTGCCAGTGAGTCTGAGTTTAGAAATAGCTTTGTGAGCTGCAGGGTTGACTCTACTTGAAGCTGGCAGAGTCCTAATACTTATGGCTCCTGCAAAGTATGCAGAAACCAAAGAAAAACTGAAGCATCATTAACACGCTGTTACTTAAAATCAAGGAAAATCTTGCATAGTAAAATGATACAAAGCAAAAGTTTGTTACTCTTCGAGCTGACGGCCTTCTGTATCCTGAGGCCTATCATGCCTGCCTTAACCAACTTGATGAAAATCCTGACGACCCATTTCTCTCACTTGACATGAGTTTATTTACATGCTTCTCTTTTTGTAACATCTCTGCTCTTACTTTCTATGTCTAAATGCTATCAAAACCTCCACAGTCGTGGTTACTCTACAGATACTGCATGAAAACTGTCTACCCTGTAGGATTTTTAGAACCTGATTGAAGGAGGCACTGACTAATCTGCGTTTAACTTCAGGTTTAGCTGTGGTATGATGAGGTGACCCTTGGAGGTCCCTGTTGTCTAAAATTTTATGAAAGTGTCACTCAATTTCAGTCATTCATTGAACAAACTTGAAACTTGTGATGCTTTTTCTTCTCCCAAACTGTGAGAAGATAGTATGAGAACAAATAGCTAACTTCACTTACCTTTCTTGTCCTTCTGTCTTATAAAAACCAAAAGCAAGCTTTCTGTCTCGTTATAACAAAATTCATCTGCTCAGGATGGTTTTAGTGATACCTGCAGTGTCAGCACATACGTGTGAGTATTTGCAGAACTGCATTGGAACATTAAAATCAGATGCAGAGATACGGCAGTTTCTGACTGAAGCTGGGATCTCTTTTCAGCTTTGGCCTTAGTGACACTGGTTGTATAGAAAAGCCAATATGCTGAAATACAAATGTGTAGATTCATCAAGTGTTTCCAAGCAAAGCAAAATTTCCTTACTGAGAAACAATTGGTGTCACTCAAGAATCTCTGCCTTTAAGTGCAGTCTAATATTACCATTTAAAGCTTTTCTATGGATTTTTTTTTTTTTTAGCAAGTGTTAAATAACCAGAATTTATTTTAATGCAAGGCTGCTGTGGAATTGTTTCAGCACTAATAATTTCATCGTATAGCAATTACGGACTTTTTTTTGTAATTTGTTCTCTTGCCACCATGATTAATCAGAAAAGGGGCAGCCTACTGTTAAAGTATACAGTGCCAAAAGGGAGTATGAGTGAAAAAAAAAGAACAACTAAAATAGAGAGGGAAGTCTGAGGCTGTAGTTTTACAACGTGTCTGGAATACACAATGGCAGTCTTGGGACAGTTGCAGCCTAGAGCCACAATTTATAATCAGCTGCACCAAAAACACTTCAGTCACTTCTGCTATAAACTTTAGGCTGCCTCTATTTAACCCTTAACTGATGTGGTTCTACAAAATGTCAGTAAATAACTGGGTTCATGTTAGTTAATTTGAACGGGAAGGATTTTCTGTTTGGTTTATGAAAATAGGTTGTTAAATTGTTCTTACTATGTTGCCTTAAGCTGTTACTTGGCAGGAAAAATAATGTTGAAACAGACAATCTCAACCAGGGTTTTTATATTCATCCAGAGCAAATGCCACGCTGTTCAGAAAGGGCCAGTAAAAGTGCTTGTGGACTTCTGTCTGATTTTGATTTGTGCTTCTGTACTGGATAAAATGAATGGGATCAGTACTTTTGCTCCAAATCTGTTCCTCGGCAGATATGTAGGAATGATGAATGCCAGTAGCAGTGACAGCATAATATTCAATGCATTATATTAACTTCCTTTTCCACAGGATAAGAGAGTATAATCTTTTTGTTTCTTTGATGTTTAGTTAGTGGTAAATTAAGCTGCACAGGAAAAAAAATCTGAAAATTTTTGAGTTGTCATGCAGGATAAGTAGTGTTTTTTCCCTTCCTCAGGGAAGGAACTGAGAACCTTTGTGCCATCAAATGTCTACTTAGATGTTAGTGAATTTTGTTCAGGAGACTTTAATGTCTCTGGTTTATCAATTTTAGGTATTTTAAACCTGATGATTCTTACCCCCTCACACCCTATCTTCAGAAACCTCTGACAAAGGACTGGTAGCTTGTTTAAATTCACCTAAAAGCGTCCACATAAATGTAGAAATCTCTGGTCTCTGAAGTATAATGATAACTAAGAACCTTTGTGTACTACTTCCAAGTGTCATACAAAACAATGTTCTGTGATTTCAATGACCTTTATCCCAATCTTCTGTGCTGCCTGCCTGTAATCATGAAATACAATTAGAAATCTGAGTAAGAGAGCTGTAACTTCTGTTTAATGTGCTTGCTTGAAAAATTATTGTTTCCACAGGCACAAAAGCAGATTAATCCATGCTCTGTTCATGCCATTAATCCACAGTTCTTTACAGGTTTTTTTGAGAATGGCATGCTTCCCTACTTTGGCAAGCCTGTCCAGCAAACACTTTTCAAACTTCAATTTTCTGGGTTTGCTTCTTTACATCTTCTGTTAGCAGACAGATATTTTTGAATACTTATAGGTTAAAAGATTGAATTTTGATTATTGCAGCAATATTTGTTGATCATTTTTCTTCTATCTTATACAGGAAAACAGTATGTTGAATACATGTATTTTCCAGACCAGGTTTAACTCATAATTTGCCAGTTAGAGAGAAGAGTCTTGCATGAGAATTAAAAATATGTCTGCGTACCAAAAGTATAGTTCTGCTTTTCTTGGATATGGCTGCAGAAACCCTTTCTTGGGTTCTGCATTGTCAGGGCCTTTCCTGAAGCATTTGGGAGTGCTCAGCTTTTTGGCTTTGCATGGTGCGAGAGATACAAAGGCATTTAGGGCATAAATGACCTCGAGAATCTTGCTGACTGAAAGGACAGGACATGCTTTTGTGTGTAAGGGAAGCACAGACACCAGCAGGGTGCTGGGGGCAAAATATCCAGAACAAAATCCTGGTGTGATTAGGTCCATTGGAAGCTCCTGAGTTGTCGGAATAAGCAACTGTTCCTTATCCGAGCCAGTGTCACAACTGGCAGTGACTGGCAGGGATTCAGCAGCCTGAGCAGATTAAATGGATTAGGGACCATCGGATTGCATGTTTAACAGACAGTAAGCAATGCTGGGAGTGCTCAGAAGTATGCTGTGAATGGGATGTGTTGAGCTGTTGCTAGATAGAGGCTATAAATTGGATTTTTTTTTCCCCATAGAACAAGCAAATGGAAATCCATCAGTCCATAAATAATGCAACAACTCTTTTTTCTGTTGCTCTTCTCTCCCCTCATACCCAAAAATGGTGTTTGAATTTCTGCAGATGTTCAGTGTATGTTAATGCGTTGTAATGCAGCTATGTCTTAAGTACCTGTCTGAAATTTGAGAGTTTCCCGAGGGATTGCAACAGTAAGTTTATATAGTTACAAGCAACTTCCAGAACTATCTTAGTCTTTTAATCCTGGCTTTGTATGTTTGGAATTCATTTAAGTAGTGGCATTCAGTACATGAAAGACAAATTATTCAGCTGACAGCCAGCAGGCCTGAATTTCCTGTATGTAATAGAAATTCTATACAGTTTTGTGTTCATATGTTCATTAATCTTTTCAGGACAGGAACACTATTTCACTTTAATGCTGTAGTCACTTAAGCAAACTTGACTTTCAGGAATTTTAGCACATTTGGCTATTAGCCAGTAATATAATCATCCATGGGAAGCATAACCCATGAGGCAAGATTAACTAAATGTCCCTAATGCACATGACGAAAAAAAATACTGTGGTGTTTCTGAATTAGCATGACTTGCAGAATGAAAGCAGATTATCTCTCTATATTTTAGAGGGGGAAAGTACATATTCAAAAACAGAAATGTAAACTAATGCTAATTTATACAAGACTAAACTGTTTTTGTCAAATTTAATTTACTCAGTTAACTGACTTCATAAAATTTGATGAACCAGAATAAATAATAGTTCACGCTGTAATGGCTTACCTTGCCTTTAAAGTTTTAGGGTTTTTTTTATTGATGACTATTTTGTGTATACATGTGCAATATAAAACTCAGAATTAGCATGCTGTAATTTCTTTGATGCAGAAATCTAAAATTTTGAGCAGGGAAATAACTGTGATGATGGTACCTTCAGCGATAATGAGCCTTTTTCTTTACAAAATCCTGATTCCATTGCCTAAGCTAAGAACAATGGGGAAAGAGGGGGAGAAGATGCAATTTCAATGGTGTTAGTTATCATTGTAATGCATATGGAATTTTTGGTTAATTGAAATGAAAAATGCTGGTCAGAGAATTTGTTTCAAAGCAGACAATTTTATGATTTTTGTTTGGGGTTTTTTTTTTTCTGGTAAACAGATGTCTAGATTTGGGGTTTTTTCTTCCTGCAAGCTTTTTCTTCTTAACATTGCATTTGCCTTTGTGTTGGGTGTAGGAAATTTCACAGAACTGTAGTTACATGTTTGAAGTAATTTGAGTACTAACTAACATGAACAAAGCAGTAAACCAGTCTAAAGAAAAGAAACTCCATAGCCAGGGGCAGTTGACCTTACAGAAATTTAACTATGCAGGGGTTAATATGTTTCTCTAATTTGCTCTAATAAAAGAAATCAAAGCAGACATGAGGATGTTCAAATATTACAGAAGTACAGGAGTCCTGTCATGAAGAGGTTATCAAAGAATGGTGAGGTGGCTTAATGGAGTCGAACTTGTCAAAAGCAAATGCAAGGTTAGATGTCTTAAAGTCTGAACAGTCTGGTTTTGTGTTTTGGTCTTGGTTTATTTTTAGTATATGCACTGTAGGATATCTATATCAGCAAAATTATGTAACCACAAAAAGTGAAACGTGCTTAAGGCCAAATATAATTTTTTTGTTGTTGTTCACTAATTATTAACCCCCTTCTCCTTGCCTGAGACTTTCTTTTTCAATAAAATGTCTGAGAATGGAATGTGCCGTAATTGAGACTGAAAAATTAAAATTTTCAAAAATGTTAGTTACATTTAAGCCGCTTACCTCTGTTTCTAGGGCAGGGGAAGGGAGTGGCTTAAGCAGATGTCATGCACTTCTTTTTTTCCCTTCAGATAAGGAGAGTTTCCAAATCAAAGGAAAAGTTGGCAAACTGTTTTTGTACACATCTGAAAATAATACTGTGAATCTAAAGCTTCCTTATGTTGGGGTCCAGGTTAAAGTAGTATTTGTTGTTACATTTCTTTAGAGGAAAATAGGGGGCAGAAAGGTGCATAAATTGGATGACAGGTAGGTAAGATTTGGAGAAAAAGGACAGGTAAAGAGGTAGAGTTTGTGTGATACCTGTGTCCTCAGAACTGATAAACTTGAGCAACAATGAGCCTGTCAGCTTCTTGTTTTCTGGCAGAGAATGGTTGCATACAAAAAGCCATGAAAAGGAGTCTTTTTGTTAATATATATTTGAAATAATTGTTTACTCAACCTAAATGGAAGCCTTCTACTACCCACCCTCATAACCTTTGATCTGGAATAGTTGAGAGATGATCTTAAAATGCTGAAATTCTCTCTTCTGAGAGACTTGGACAGCAACTGAATTGGCAATATCAGTCACAAAGAATTGCTAGCAGTGATCTCAGCATTAATAAAAGCAGGTGTCAAGTGATAGCAGCTCACGGGTATCAAGTTTCCAGCATTAAGCTTGAAACACCCTGTCTCCCATCCCACTATCCCTGTGTGCTTCCATGGTTCTTTTGGATATTTGGAGTTACAGAACCTTGCTGACCAGCTGCATGGAGTCCTGCAGGACAGGCATAGCTGCTGCTGGAAGAACAGTATGCTGTCCTTTTATCATAGGACTGCATTTTCTTCTAATCAAATGTTATACATTTGAGTTTGCACTCATAATAAATACACAACTCTTTAATTTTTGAACTGCAGTCATCTGAAGCCAAGAAAAGACAGACTTGAAAGTATTTCTGTGGAGTCAGCTTAAAATAAGTTGCACTTGCATTTACAAAAAATTCACTAGATATAAAGTACTTTGTTTAGAGATCAGCATTTAAATTTTAGCTAATTCTCACTGTCAAAGAATGATATTTTATTTTATTATCTTGTCACTTACTTTCTAGAATTTTTTCTTCTTTTATTTTTCATCTTGTTTGCTGAGTTGGAATAATTTAAAACTGGTGTTTATTTTATATGCATGGTCTCCCGAGGAAGTTTCTATTATTTTTAATAACTGCTTTAATATATTGTTTCACAAAGTCAATACTAGAGTACTGTAATGACTTTTTCCTTTTTAGGATCTTAATATGCACCTTGAAGATAAAGTCTACCTTGCAGGAAACATTTTTACCTTAGCAGACATTTTGATGTACTATGGATTGCATCATATCATGGTAAGCATTACTTCCATCATTTTTATATGTACAACTATCATAATTGTTATTTATCTAAAGGGCATTTATCGTTGTAGAAGTTGACCTACTAAACTGATCAATGACACTTACGGAACAGAACAGAGGAAAATTTCATTTCATTCTTTAGTACTTAGCTATGGATCTGTCAAAAGACCCATAGTGTCAAAATGCTTTAGTTTCCTCTGCAAAATGTAGCAAGGATGAAACCTATCCCTGTGTTTGTAGGATTGAGAACTCTTGCCTGCTTGAGTCTGAAACATGATTGCTCACAGAACTACATGGGGAAATAGATAAATGAAGCTGAAAGGATGTGTCAGTACTGAAAGTACTAACTGCGTTAGTATTAGAGAAATACAAATGCATGTAAATTAAGCTCCTGAAGGATGAATGCATATAAAAAAGTATGAGCTGTAAAAAATTGTCATTTGTGTTTCAAGGCTTGAGTGATAAGACTTGATAAGGCACATAATATGGAAATAACATGGGGAACTGGTGCTTAGGAGGAAAAGGGAAAAAAAAAAACAAAAAAAAAAACAACACCCCAAAAATAAATTTGTTCTGAGTGGGGAAGATGTTGAGATTCTTTGTAGTCAGCTCAGGCTACTATGAAGTGCTTAAAAATTGGTGCACCTTCAGCTCTGAAGCCCAAATGTCAATTTAAAGATAAAGCAGTAGAAGTTTGCATTTTGGTGGCTGGAATGTGTTTGTAAAAGAGCCATATTCTCTGGAGCGGGAGGAAACCAAAGGACTTAAACAAAAGGATCTACTAAATTCTTGGGAGAAGATGAAATCAGTCAGGTTTTCATTAGAAAATTGGGCAGGGGGTGGGGTGCAGCAGTGAGGATAATTAGGAGAATATGCCTCTGACAAATGCATGTGTGTCTGAGAATTGAATTCAATCAACTGGGTGAATGGCTACTTTTACACAATTAAAAGCAGAGCTCTGGGAAAAGTGTGGAAGAATACTACATTTCAAAATGGAAGCAGAGGGGAGGAGCACTCAAGTAGTGAAATACTACCAGAAATGAAAGAGAACTTATGTCTCTCTATCTTGACTGTCCAGGAGTAAAAGTTGAAATGTGTCAAGCAGAGGAGAGGGAAGGGAAGCTTCATTTCAGAAGTTTTTTGGAAACATGCTAGAGTAAGTCACATAGAATTAATTCTGTTAAATCATGTTTGCCTTGTAAAATATCTTAAGCAGTAGGATAGATGTGTTGATTACAGTGTCAGAATGGGTTACCTTTCACATATGATATGCAGACATAAATAAACTATAAATATTTTCTAAAAATATGATTGTGTATTCTGTAAGAGTGCAAGTTCAAATGAGACTTTTTTTAAAAACTTGGCAGGGGAAAATCCAAGCATATTTTAAATTTAGAGTTTGCTCTAGAGTAGACCACCTAATCAAGATGAAAAGATACAAGTTATTGCTTTGGGAAATAGAACAGATGGTAAAAACAAATGACTTGGTGCTCCTGGGTGCCTGCAACCATCCAGACACTACTTGGGACAAGTTTATAGTACAGCATCTGTTTCTGAAATGTTTGATTTCATGGAAGGTAGTTTTCTGAATCGGAAGGGTATAAAAGGCAAGCAACAGGGTGACTATCCTAAATAAATATGAAAATCTAGATGCTACTAACTAGGAATTACATGTATCTTGAAGGTTTCTGCATTAACATGCAGAGGCAGGATCTTGAACTGTAGAATCTTGTGATTTTTTTTTAATTATTTTTATTTTTCTTGTAATCAGAAATGAGTATGTCCAGAGCTACTTCTCTGCCCTGAGCTTTGTGCGGGAGGCAAGGAAAGCTGCTGTATTTCCTCACGTGATGTAGTTCAGAGACTCAGCTTGTCATATCCACCACTGCTTCCGCTAAGCCTCGCGCAAACTATCAATATGTGTTTCCAATAGCGCTTTAAGAAAGGAGGTAGAAATGGGAGACATGAGACATAGGGCAGACCCACAGATCTTGCTGTCCATCAAGCTGTCTAGAAAACTGATCTGAAAACATTAACCTTTAAGGTTAATCTCTACTTTTGATAGACTAAAAACTACATGCTAACACAGACATTAGTGATAGGATCAGTAAGTGTTACTGATATACCATGATCGTCCTGAATAAGCCAAGTAGTAAAACTTTGAAACCCTTCTGATGCACGTTTTGTTGGAAAAGTTTTTAAGACCAACCAGTCCTATAGCTTAGTTCTTCACCTGTGGTATCTTGGTTTTTCTGAGTATAGATCATGCATCTTTGTATTCATTTCCCCCTTCCATCTTTATTTTCGCCTTGCCATTATCCAGGAGGGGTTCTGGAGTCTGATTCTTCACTGTTCAGGCTCATCTGTTTGAACTGACAGTTTGTCTACTGAACAGCAGCTACTCTTAATTCTGCAGTTGTGTGCCTGACTTTCATTCTCCCTGTCCCTTCTAGTTACCTTAATAAACACAATAGTGCAATGTGTTTAAAAATCCATATTGTGGGAAAATAATTATTATTTCAATCAGAGAGAATCAGATTCACAGGTAGTATTTCAGGCTTTTTGCAGATAGAATCTGTTTTGAGTCTTTTAATCAGAAATACACACATAGTAACAAGGCAGGAACTAAATAAATAGTACATGTTGTTCTGCATCATAATATAGGTCACAAACACCAGAAGTGTAATGCTTGATACTGCCTTTTTAGTCAACATGATCTACACTGTCATATATAATTGATGGTTCTGTGTATGTAACATTAATATTGTTGTCTTATATACATTCTAATTCAAGAAATAAATATGGGGATAAATATGAACAATAAAGTTCTACTAGGTTAAAACATAGATTGCAGAGAAAACGTGAATTTAGAGGCATTGCTTGAGGTTAGCTTAGGCAATCAGTAAGCACTAAATTCGCCCTGTGATAATAAGCTTGTTTTCATATCTTGGGGATCTTTTTTAATTATATTTTTTTAAAAGTTTCCTGATGTCTTCATTCTTAGATATTTTTGACCAGCACAAGGCCAGTTCTCTTTCAAGAGAAGTAATTAATATGATGATTGATCTGCTTTTATACTTCAAAAATCTTGTGAGAACAAGAAAGTGGTCTCAAATCTATCTGTCTGACTTGAAAATTTCTTTAATAAGGTCTGGAAAGTTACTTCTGGGTAAAGTTTATATCTACAAATGGAAGAAACCTCAGTAAAAAATTTGGTGTCAAACTGAATATGATCAAGTACAAAACAAACTAAGCAGTTGTTCTTGAGTCAGAACCACTAATATTGAACTATAATGAGACTACAATAGTAGTTTGTTTTGGAGTTTTTTTCCCATAAGTAACATTTCCTGTAATAAACAGATTGCCATGGCTTTTTGTTAATATACACTGATACATTGCTTATTTTAGTACTGAGGTAACAGGCTTTTCTTCTAAGCAATGATGCTAAAAATGGTTCTTAAACTGAATTGCAAAAAAACCAGTTTTAACTTAAAGATGTCATTTTAAGCTTATTCCTTTAACAGCAGAAAATTAGACAAAACTATGTTAAAGTACACATATGTCATGAAATACACCATCCTCTTGAGATATATTCTTAGGTTTTTCCTCTTTTTCCTATATCTAAAGGCTACATTTAAAAAGTCAGATAGTATCCTATGCTTTTCTTGTTGCTGAAGAGCTTCATATGTAGGCAGGTATTTTTAGATTTTCCATGACCTGCAGGGTGTGGGAATGGGACTTTATGCCTGCATCCCCAATGCTACAGAAAGAAAATATAATTAAAGCTTGTGTATTTTTAGCCCTTTCAGAAACTCTTAGAGTTGCATTGTATGATAACCATCTCGACTCCCCTTGGAAGAAAAAGGCTTTTTTTTTTTTCATGACATGAAAAAAAAAAGTCTGTCAAATTAAGTGTCTGCTTCTTTGCTATTAAAATAATTGCTTTAATAGCAAATAATTATTTTAATAGCAGAACAGCAGCCTTTCTTAACTTGGGGGAATTATCTAATTTAATGAGGAAGAACAGAAAATACCCATCTAACAAAATGTTGTAAAAAATGCCATGGAAGTGATCTCTAAACAATTAACCTAAGAGTTATGTTCTGAGTAAAAAGTAGAGCATGCCACAAAGTGCTTTTTAATATATTTCACTGATAGAGTACATTATGTAAATAAGTAAAAATATCTTGCTTGTTGTGCCTAGAGTACAAAAAGGGGTTTCATTATTAGCATAGCTGTCTGTTTTGCCCTTCAGATGTTTTTTCACTACACTAACAGAATGAAAGAGGACTAGTTTTCCAGACTTTTATTTTTGATTTACATTGGAGAAATGTGAAGATTGAGAATTGTCAGTAAAAGATAATGGGAAGGAAATACTGTATCTGCTGCAAAATCTAAAATTTAGGTCAGCCTTTCCATAACCAGGTGCTTATCCATTAAAGACTTTGAAAAATGTTATTGTAAACTCACGGAACTTGAAGTTTCAGTATTTTAGTATTTGCTCATACTTAAATACCTTTCTTCCAATAGTTTTAGGTTGCCTTAGAGCACACACATGGTTCTTTTCACACACTATGCTACTTTGTAAATGGTTCCTCACCTTCATACCAAGCATCAGAATCCAGCTACCATTAATTATAACACGCTGCAGGTGATCAAGAGCATCTTTCCCTAAATGATGCTGCAGTTTTTTTGGTCCTCAATGTACTGCACTTGCAGAAACTCAGGCAATTTGTGAAACAGTGTTATATTACCATAGCTTCCACTTTTCATTGTAATACCTTTAAAAATTCTAGATTTTTTTTTTCCCCCCTTTGTTAGTGCTGTTCTAATTAGCACTATTCACTTGGTTAATTGCCACTATCTCTCTTACATTTCTAGATCAGCAAAAATATGTGGCTGGTTTTTATGGTTTTTCTGTGCATTTCTATCAGACTATACAACTGTAGGAACAGTCTTTACATTTCCATGCTAGCAGCAAGAAAAGCAGATTTTCTCATACTGCCTGAATGGGGGTTCTTAACAGTACGAAATTGCAGAAGTTGTTAAGGAAATACATGTGTGGCGAAGTGCTTTTATTCTGGCAGGTACGTTCCCTAGGAAAAGCAGTTCCTTGAGTTCAGGAGCAGCTGCAAGATCCCTGCTTCTTGTCTGCTGCTACAGTTACTATGCTCTTAACTTCCCATTAATTGAGTTTTAATGCTATGTTCCATTGGTTTAGAACTCCCTTCTGCAATTTCTTTGAAATTTTTCTTCCTCAGTGTTTTTCCACTGGTTCAACTTCTAGTATATATCCTTACATTCTTTTTGCCACTACATGTTTAAAGCTTCTCAATTCTAAACCAAGTGCTGGGCTGTGTGAGAGAACAGCAAGGAGAAGCAGCAAATCTGATAGGCAGCTCTTGAAAGTAAAAGGGTGGCATGTCACAAGGTGAAATTTAACATAGGACTTCAGTTTAAAGAACAGCTTTTTACTCAAACACTTGGATATGTGTAAATGAGTATGTGTAGCTCTTTCTGTGATCCAGAGTTTGTTGAAACAGATTTGTTTCCAGCTGTCTTGTGCCCAAGACCAAATTTTCAGTGAACCTGCAGCATCCATAAAATCTAGTGTTTGTAGAACAAAGCATAAGGAATATGCCATCTGTTTAGCTTTTGAGGAAAGAAAGCTAAACATGAAAAATACTAGGCATGTCTAGATCGTGATTTATCTGTTAAAGCTGTCCTCTACAGGTGTGCCCTTTTTCATTGACTGCAGGCATTGTCAAGATTTAGGTTAAGCTTGATGGTTAATTGGCTAACTGCAAATGAAGTGAGGTGAATCCTGCACTGATTGGTTTCAGTACTGCTGATGAGTTAGGATAGGGTAGTTGATGTGAGGATCTCATTTTGTTCCTATGCAGGTTTTGTAGTCTGTTTTAAGGACTACCCCACTTGTAATTCAGTTGTAGTATGTTAATGGGAGAAAAGAGATTATGCTCTAAACTGATAAGCCAACTTGGTTACAGAGAAATAAGAAAACATAAAATTTCTAATCAAGAATAGTAATACAGGTGATATTAAGATGGGAATAGTTCTACAGCTGGCTTGAAAGACTCCTAAGTAATGGACTTTGTAGTAAAGCTTTGAGAATGCTACTGACCTAAATTTGAAAGACTTTTAAAGGTAGAATTTAGATGTGTAACTGTAGATAACTTTACCTAAGCCTGTCCTCTGATTAAAGATAGGCTTGGAGCTCTGCATTAATCTTAGCCACAATTCCTGTGACAAGGAGCTGTTGCAATAGTGTGATAGAGATTTCTTCCTGATTGATCTTGAATCTGTTTTGTGTGATAGTACTTTAAATATCTTTATGGAGTATGGGCAGGTTTCCTGTTTGTTTTACTCTTGTAATTTGAGTCATGCCATTGCCGTCTTAATAGCGTGGGCTAGCAGATCCAAACAGTTAAGTTATGCTGATTCTTAGTAACTATTCCATTTTGAGCAATAGGCATACAAAGCAACTTCCAATTATCCTATCCAGTCTGAAATTGCCTGGAAAAAGCTTACTCCTGTACTTACAATACACCTTGAAACATGAAATAGTCACTTGCCTGTGAGACAAGACTGTCTGGTAAACGAGCATGAAAGGGTTGTGCATGTTGTGGAAGTCTTCCCTGCACCGCCCACTACTATGTGCTGACTCCATGAATAGAGAGATGCATTAAATTCATGCAAGCTTTTCCCCCCTCTCTGTGATGCAAATGTATATTCCACCTCCAGGTCTGTTCATTTGAGTAAATTACAAGTCCATATACATATAATGGGCGTGAGTTTTACTATGTGAAATTAGGATAGAACACTGCTGGACTGTAACAATGTACTTGAGTTTAAATGATTTGTAGAACTATCCACTTTTATTTTGCCTTACCACATGTTATGACTCTAATGATGCCTGGTGTTACTGGTGCCTTGTATTTATTCCCCATGCAGGTGGACCTCACAGTGCAAGAAAAGGAGAAATACCTTAATGTGTCTCGTTGGTTCAGCCACATTCAGCATTACCCAGGTGTCCGACAGCATCTGTCTGATGTCGTCTTTATCAAGAACAGATTATATATAAATGCTCATTAAGGCAAATCTTAATGTTGTGTTGGAAGGAGGTGTGGGAGTTTAGAAGTTGTACTGTCCAAAGCCACTAACATGGAAATACTGTTTTGTAACCTTCTGTATGTGAACTGAAACTGTCAATGCCTGAAATAATACAACTGCATTGAATTGATGTTGTTCATTCAAGAATTTGACCTAAAGAATTGTTATTGTGTATCTGATTAAATGCAAAAATGGTACAAAGATGGATATGGAGTTTTAATTCACTATTTTTTTAAAAATTTGAAGTTCTTTTAATTAAACATTCAAGTGAAATTACATTATCTTTACCATCAGTTATTCACTCCTTTTGCTATTTATTGAATTTTTATGTATGTCAACCAGCTTTCCTTTCATTTTCTTTTCCATGGATGTTTACACTAGTTTTGTACGAGTTAAGAGCTATATTGTGTGCCAAGGATGTGAAAAAGGGAACATGCAAATGCTACAAAGTATTTATGTGACTGAATAAATTATTTTAAAATGGTAGTCTTAATTTGTTTGTGAAACTTTCTTGTTTTTCTTCAGTAAAGATTTTAAAAGGTTCCTGCTTCATTTTGTGGTGTACTGTTTTGAATCTAGAATTATTTCCTTTCAAACTGGGTAGCAAAGTTAGTGTGCTTAAAGATTTTGCGTGTGCCTTGCTTCATTTTCACAAGTGCAAATTCACGTCTCCCACCCCCCCAATAAAACCAACCAAAATCCTCAATTTAAGATAATTTGCTGCTCTATCAAGTTCATTAGCAGAATGTGGTTTAAAGTGGGCTTTAAAACCAACAATGGTGTTGCTGAGTCACACGGATGGGTCATTTTACTGTAGGATGTGGTCCTCCGATTTTTATATGTAACAGATATAAAAGTGCTAACTTGAATTGCTTAATTACTTTCTGCACAATTCAGATAACATTTATTTTAAGACATGAAAGGAATACAAAAATACTTTGATATTTTAATTGATAAATGAACTTCTTTGTTGGTTTCTACAGCAGTGCTTAGTGGACAACGTCACATGTACATTCTTTTATGTGCTACTTAGAAGCTACTCAACCCAGTAAATTTAAAAAAAGATATCTTGGATAGATGTTTGAGCATTTTGAATGTTAAAAGTCCTTAAAAAAAAAAAGTAGATAATGAGATGAGGTAATTAAAATACATCCTGACACATAAATGGACAGAAGAAACTTGCAAGGATAAGCATAACCTGAACAGTTCCAGGCTCTAATAGGTGTTTTCTGTAGATATACATAATTTTATTTTTAATTCTTTTACTTGAAGGAGTACAGGCACACCAGGTTACTTTTAGGGCAGAAATTTCTCACCATTTCCTGAGGGCTTAATTATCTACTTGTAGCTACTCTTGTTCCTTGCTATTTAGAAGCTCACCTTATGTACTTAAAAAGACCTCTTTGAAATCTTGAGATCTATTCAAGAGTTGTGGAGTGGGCTTTAGTACAAACGTACATTAGAAACTTCATTCTCAAAACTTTTCATATTCAACTGCTAGAGAGCTTCAGGTGCTCTCTGTCAGTACTTGTACTCTTAATATCCAATTTATTCAAACATTTGTTATGTAATAGTATGTATTCAAGTGAGTTTGCATTTTCCCTCAGGTGTGGGAGCAAGTGATGGTAAGACTTAAAAAAATACCTGCACTTCTACTAAATTCTGCTATAATGAACCATTTTCTGTTTCTGAAAGAGTGTGGATCATCAGTGCATTTGGTAAGGGTATAGGGAGGTTTCATGTTCATCTTACAGATTTATTGTTTTTATTGATGCTTTTGCAAGTGAGAATGATTTAAGTTCTTTAAAGTGTACATGCAAGCTTTCATCCATGAAAATAGCTTACTTAACAGCTGAGAACAGTGAAGTTGAACCAGAGCTAAATGTTCCTGGGAACAATACTGTCATCTTTTCAGACAAGTTGTTGTAGATATGATGCTACAAAGTGTCATTTTTTTAAAATCCCAAACAGCTGCTGTTTGCAAGTATTGGGATTTCTCAAGTTGGCTACATGCTACTGCTGCAGTATCCCCTAGCCTCTTGTGCCAGTTTTATTTTCTCTGGTGTAGAACAAAAGTGTTACTTGCTGCTGAAATGTTGAAAAAAAAAGTTCATCTAGTAGAAAGATGAAATGTTTAGAAATGGATTAGTAATATTTAACTCTGTACTATCTAAAAGGCGTTTGGTCATTATCGTATAGTAACTTGAGCATAATTCAATTTTCTTTCCCCTGCTTGGAGAAACTTAGGGGGATAGAGGGTTAAAAGCAAAGAAAGATGAATTGAGACTTAGCCTGTAGAGAGATGACTGGGAAAACCAGATGGTATTGATTTTTCTTGCCTCTCCCCCTTTCTATCTAATGCCTTTTGATCAAGGACAAATAAATCTGTAAGAAAACTTCTGAAAAATCACACAACTATCTTGAGTTGGTCTGAGACTGTATGAGGTACATTTTTTACAACTATGTTTCATAATTTTAAAAGATGAGGTATGTAGTGGGAGCTCTCAAATTAACATTGTTGGTCTGTGTAAAGGGTTTGCATGTATAAATGTTCAGCTGCTTTTAAAGCTACTTCCTTTTTCTATAATATTTTATTATACTTTCCTGAACATTAGTAAAAGAAACTTTCCTCCCTTGCAACCCCTTTCTCCGTTCTTAAAACTTCAGTTGCTGAAAGGCACTGTGATGTTGTTTTACTTTCGTTGCTTTGCATTTCGATGATGACGATGATGACCACAGTGATGTGTGGAATTTATTTTCACAGCATTTCATGAACAGCAACACTTTCATTTGTTAATGTATCTCATCATTGCAGTATTATTATTTTGCATAATTGTTCTAATTTATTCAAGGGGCCTGACATGTTATGGTCTTATAAGTATGTGCCCCTGGGACTTGAGTGTGTTGCCATATGGTGAGATGGTGCTGCATGACAACCTTTCAGCAACAGAAGAATTCAACAGTGAAATAAATATGATAATTTTAAGTGTTCAGTGAAATCCCACACTTAGCACTTTGGCTTTTTCCCCTTGATGCCAAGATGACTGCTTGTAGACCAACCAGGTTGAAACAAGTGTTCAACTATTGCATGAGATATGTTTGAAGTGTGCTGATAATTTTTAGTTGTCTTTGTGTGTGTAACTTTACTTTTAAGTGAGAGTTCAGTTTGACTTCTGAAGTCTCTAGGGGTGTTTCTTGTGCTGAGACTTGTAACTGAGCAACAGTGATTTATAGAAAAATCCAGGTTTAATATGGGATTAGGAAGGAGTGAGCAGGAATGAGAAATTTGGAAAGATTACACTGGACAAAAAAAATAGTTCCAGTTTAGACCTGGGGACTAAGAAAATCTGATCATTCAGATGGAACCAAAGTGAAGGCTTTTCAGCAGCAAAAGTAAAGAAATTATTTATGGTAGCTTAAATGTGTAACGTGTTTTCTGTCCTGTACCTGGTCATCAGTGATTTTCCTTCCAGGTTGGCATCCCAGTGTTTCACACAGAAAACAAGTTAAAGGTATCACTTCTGGTTCACACTTGAAACAGTCCAATCCAGCAAGTTTTGTTACCTTTCTTCACCCCACCCACAATAAGTACTTGCTGTCAATAGGTTTGCACCTATTGAATTTCCCGAGATTCTTCGGGTAGAAAGTGTAACTTTTGTCAGTGAAGTCTCCTAATAAAACACCTTAGCTGTTTGCCTGTAAGAGGTGATATTTTCACATATTTTTAATCTTTTTCATCTTATATTCCTTCTCCATAGCCTACCCAACCCTCTTCAAAATATTTGTAAACTGAAGTAGACCTCACAGGAATTTCATGCTACTGTCTGAATCTTTGAAAGTACATAGGCTTAGAAATGAGGATCTTATTTTTTGTGAGGTGCACCTCAGACTTCTCAGTTGCTGTTACAGCTTTGGAGTATCTAGATAAAACAATTTTACAACTTCACTTTGCTTCTCTCTGACACACATATACACACATTAGTTTCAGTTATAGCTGATGGAAGATCAATCTGGACCCTTCAGTGTGGGCGTGGATCCTGGGTTACTTGCAGGGAGCTGAGACTCTAAGTAAGGTTTAATGTAGCTGTGCTTTGCAATTCAAATAGGATATTCATTTATATTAATTATTTTATATGAAAATGTGACTTAGACGTGATTTTGTCTGTGAAATACACCCAAGTAACTACAGAAAAGAGAGCAGTAGAACTTGGGTATTTTTATTTTCTGCTTGGTTAAAAAAACAATAGAGGATCAAAAGTCAGCTGTTGATTTAGAAGAGGACAAAGTACTTAAAAAGCTATTAGCTGAGAGAGATGAAAATAAAGGAATGGATAGAACTATAAAATCATTATTAAGAAATCCAGTGTAAGCTCTTCTGTTCAGGAGTCTGGTTCATATTCTTTCTGATCTGCTAGCATCTTCTGTTTGCATCTCTGGAGGTGGTTTGTCTGCTACATGAATGTTGAAGTTGGGAATAGATTTTTCAAATAGATTTGCTTGGTATGGCCATAAATTGATTTTACAATTGTATGTATATACAGAACCTAGTATGTAAATTTTTTTTCTACCTTTTTTTTTTTTCTAGATCAGTAGGCCTATTTGATTTTTTCCCCTTTTGGTTTTTAATCTTATCACCTCTTTTAATCTTTGGTATGTTTCACAGTCTTTAACTTCAAAGTGTAATTGCAATGATGCAGCTGCATAATGGATTGCTACATTTAATATTTTCCCCCTAAGAGCAGTATTTCTTCTTTGCATCCATAATTGGATCATGCTGCTGCTGTCCCTCATGGAAATGCCAGATTTCATATTCACCATACACCTGAGCACATGCTTGCTCACTTGATAAGCTTAATTTTTTTTTCTATTTATTTATCAAAATGGACTTGTATTACACACATTTTCTTTGTGCTTGAATTATATTGAAAAGAAATGAGAGGGGAAATGCCATCATGCACCTCTTGCTGCACCGAGCTTTCAGATTCAGACTGGGCCTTTGTATCCCACCGCTGCATGTCTTGAATGTGAGATGTATCGTACTTCAGACCCCAGCTCCAGGGCATTACAAAGATATCACAGATTTGGAAAGGGGGATCGATTTTGTAGCATTACTTGTTGCTGTTCTGTGCACGTTTCTGCAGGTGTGGCCTTTATTTCCCGTGCTGGTAGCTACTACAGCCAGCGTGGCTGCCACAGAACACTGTGCATCCCATCTCTCACTCTGCCAGCCGATGGGAGGTGATTAATTTTTCATTGTTGCTGCATCTGTAGGATTCCCCTTTCCCCTGTCACACTACCTTGGCCCCTTTAGGAAGATTTTCATCCATTAAACTTTCCCTTCTCTGTTGGAAGAACTAAATCTCTTTCAGCATTTTCAGGCTGGTGATCTAATTTGACAGCTCGTAGGTGATGTCTATTCCTCTTCAAAGAGGCAGGTAGCCCCGGGCTAGCCAGCTGCATTGTGGATTCTGCAGATTTGGCTTGCTGTTCCTGCTGGGTGTCATGTGTCTTCTCAGTCTTGCAGTGGATAATTTTTGTCCTCCCCAGCATCATCTGCCTGAGCAGTTTCTGCCTGGCAGGCCTGTCTGTCCAGGTTGAGCATCAAACACAGTGGCCGCCCAGCTAATGTGACAAGGCACCCCTCCAAAGAGCGCAGCCCCGGGCCTGCTTTGGCCAGCATCGGCATCGCAGCCTGCAAACTTCCAGCCATCACGATCGTGGTCTTGCTCTCCCATCACGGGTGCAGCCCATGGACTTATTCTGCTGGCACAAAGTATGTCCCCCGCCTCGCCCTCTTAAGGGCCGTCGCTCCGATTCCTCCCATCGGGGCAGATGTCTGCCTCAACAGGTTTGGGTTTCCCTGCCTGTTGCCGGCATTTGACTCGGACACCGCCACTTGGATGAAATAATCCTTTAGTGGATTATCATCGCCAGACAGCCTGTGGGGGAAATGACAGGACTCGGCACGTTCATCTGAAGATTTTGCAATTCAGAGTGCTGCTAATGCTAATGGAAAGTGGCAGGGTGATCCCTAAAAGAGAAAGCGGGTTCCATTGCACGGCAAAAATGACAGAGGTTGTTTAGCCTATCTTCCAAAAAAATACATGATGACTACATATGTTGATTTTCATGCTCCAAGCCATAGCTATTTCCATATTTTTGTGACTTGATGACTACTTTCTACAAACTGACAGGTTAGGGGCTCCACAAGTATTGTCTTTTTATAGCCATCACCTCTTTAAGTCCGCCTTAATTTCTTTAAAATATGTTTTGAAAATAAGCTTGACTGGGCAATGAGAGTAAGCAGGGGAACAAAAAACAAAACCAGGCATGAATATAACAAATAAAGCATATTCTTAAAAAAAAAAAAAAAAAAAAAAAAAACATTATTCAAACAAAGGAGGAATGGTTTCAGGACAGTAGTCCTAGAAACCAATGCAACTATCTGTCACAGGGTTTGCCCTTGTTGCAGTCCCATACTTCCAAACCTGACAGTAGTCATGATGTAAAAACTCTTTCCTAGAAATGCAGTAGTTACAAAGCCCCCTTAACTACAGGATTTCCTTCCTCCTTAGCAGATAAAAAGCTGGAGCATAGGGCTTAGAGAGGCAAATAACTTGTCTCAGAGGCTATGAAAGGAGGGCAGCTAAGCTGGAAATGGTAAAATTAACATTTGAACAATTCTAGCCCAGATTAGTACTGATGATTAAGCCAGCTGGAATATGCTGCAGATATTATTAATATATGAGCATGATTGTAATTTACTGGTGACTGTCAAATGCTTACATGCTTTGGATTCAAGTGGAAAAATATAAATATTAATTTACAGGTTGCAATAGGTGGTCACTTTTGGGAAAAAATGTAGAAGGGAACTATTTTTAAAATAATTATTATATCTACTAATTGCCTAATTAATGTAATATTTACAGACAGTGAATATAACAGTGAAAAACTATTTTACATTATATATTTATGTTAAATCTAATAATAATGTTAACTGAAGTATTGAACACTTCCCAGTGTATGATTCATTTTATTATTTAGACAGATTCTAACTATATTTTGCCTGATTTTGGAAGAGATTGTTTCTAACAAAACCAATTCATTCATTTTAAGCCTGCATTTAGAAAATCACAGATATAGTGAAAAAAAAACCATATGGTAATTTCAGTGAGAAGTTTCCAAGCTTTTATGATGTGACACAGAATTTAATAATAGGATCATTTTTTGGTGTCATTTCTAATAGCTTTTAAAAGTTCCCTTTTTTCCTGAGCCCATAATTGCTCCTATTTATAAAAGCTATGCAGAGTAGAAAATGGGCAGAACTCATTTCTAACACAGAAATCCATACTACTCCTGTTTTCTACTAATAAACTAGTAATTGTTCCAGCTAAACTGGCACTTTTCTGGTATTCCAGGTCAGGACATTAAAGGCTGCAGCAGCTTTGTCTTTGTGGTCCAGTTTATTCTTCATTGACCACACAATGACACTGAGCAGTGTGGTATGTATTGCAGATTAAAAAAAATGTGTAAAAGACGGAACAAACTTAGATGCACTGACCTAAATAGGATCAACCTGTTCTAGAAATTACTGAGTTTATATAGCATGAAGAAAAAACTCACAAACAGAAGTTAGTATACTGTAATTTATAAGAGGCAGAGAGGGAGTGGAAGTATATTGAAAATATCCTAATGCTCTCGCAGAATCACAGGATGGGTCAGGTTGGACGGGACCACAGGGGGTCATCTGGTCCAACCTCCCTACTCAAGCAGGGTCATCCCAGAGCACATGGCACAGGATTGCATCCAGAAGGTACTTAAGTATCTCCAGGGAGGGAAATTCCACAACATCTCTGGACAATCTGTTCTTGTGCTCAGTCACCTGCACAGTAAAGAACTTCCTCCTTATATTCAGGTGGAATTTCCTGTGCATCAGTTTCTGCCCATTGCCTCTCGCCCTATTGCTTGGCACCACCAAGAAGAGCCAGGCTCCATGCTCTTGGTACCCTCCCTTCCAAAACTGATAGACATTGATAAAGTTCCCTTTCAGTTGTTTCTTCTCAAGGGTGAACAAGCCCAGTTCCCTCAGCCTGTCATTGTAAGAAATGCTCCAGTTCCCTAACCAATTCTGTAGCTCTGCACTGGATCGGCTCCAGGAGCTCCATGTCTCTCTCATATGGAGAAGCTTCTCTTGTACTCTGAAATGGTTTTAAAAGAAATGTACAGGGATTTTATATCATTTTTGCTTTTTTAGATAGTTGTAAAAAGAGACTGCTGCTATTTTTTTTTTTTTTAAATAGCCTGTGTGTCCAGCAGTTGTTATTCGTGTTTGCTACACCTAGAAGCAAACTGGGTTGCTTAATGCATGTCTCTGACTATCATTTCTGAATCATAGAATCAATTACGTTTGAAAAAACCTCTGGGATCATCGAATGCTACCTATAACTAAACACTACCGTGTCAACTAGACCAAGTGCCACGTCCAATCTTTCCTTAAACACTTCCATGAATGGTGATTCCACCACGTCCCTGGGCAGCCCATTCCAGTGCCTAATCACCCTTTCTGAGGAGAAATTCCTCCTGATGCCCAACCTGAACCTCCCCTGACACACCTTGAGGCCATGTCCTCCTGTCGCTGGTTACCTAGGCCAAGAGACCGACCCCCACCTGGCTACAGCTCATTTCAGGCAGTTGTAGAGAGTGGTAAGGTCTCTCCTGAGCCTCCTTTTCTCCAGGGTAAACACCCGCATCTCCCTCAGCCGCTCCTTACAGGACATGCCCTCCCGACCCTTCCCCAGCCCCGCCGCCCTTCTCCGTTCTCCGAAGCCGTCCTCGTCTCTGCCCCGAGAAGCGCAGCCCCCAGACCCGCGGGTTTGGGAGGGCTCGGGGACCCGGGGGCGGTTCCCG
>WEKY01051304.1:109319-139742 GCA_013390045.1 Picathartes gymnocephalus
CGAGAGAAAACTCCCCGACAGAACAGTAAACATAGATGGGCCTTTTCTTTAGGCCTAGGTATAGCCTTTGTTTTTCTTAAGTACTCAGTGATTAAGGCTATTTAGCAACTGAATGGAAAAAAATTCTATACTGTTAAAAGGAAACAAAAGGAAAGACAACCCAACCCCCAACAGAAACAAAAATGGATCTTGACATGATGTTAAAGTATATCAAATACTGCACTGAAAAAAGATAATGTATTGTAGTTTGTGCTGTGTGATCTTGAAGAACAGCAGAGAGAGTGTGAGGAATACATAAATAGGTTCCCAGTGTCTTTAGTTGACAAATGCCTCCCGGTAAATAGTCATTGCTGATACACTGAAAAGGAGAGGGATTAAAACAAAAAGGATTAATCTTCTGTTTTGCTGGGAGATGGAGCAAATGGAAGAACAACTGCTGATTTATTTCAGCTTCTGCACCTGTAATATAAGGGAGTCAGACTGTTAATAGAGCTCGCAAGCAATCCACAGAATTACACTGCATTTTGTCATGTGCATTGGATGTGTCTATGATCTCTCTTTCTACATATCTAGACATTTTAATTTTTTTTTCAAGATAAGATAGCGAACAGAATTAGACTTACCAGAAGCCAAGCAGTAGGAAAGTATGAGGGGAAAAATAACTTATTTATAAAGGAAGACATTAATCACAGTGTGAGCTAGCTGGCTAAAGCAGAAACACTAGCTGCCAGTTTCAAAGCATTTAATATCTCTGTTGTTATATTTTGTAGAAATAACATCATTGCTAATACAATCATGCTAATAGTACTGCAGACATTTTACCACTTGTTTTGAATTGGCTATACAAAAATAAATGTTATCTTTTTAGTTTCTCCTTTCCATATGTTTTCTTGCTAGTTTCCAGATACTTTAACATTACGTAGGTCTGATTAAACCCCCTGTTTTAATATGGAAATGATTGTTAAAGACTTCATATTTTCCTTCTGTCAGATTCAGGCAGACAAGGTGATGGCTCGTGAAGACAAGTGCATCGCCCACTGGGAGGAGTTCATGAAAGAACAACAGAACAAACGTGCGGAGGTGGACGAGGAGCACAGAAAAGCTATGGAGCGCCTCAAAGAGCAGTATTCTGAGATGGAGAAGGAACTGGCCAAATATGTTTCTTTTTAAGACCTTTTTTAATAATGCTGCGTTTGTGCCACGCTCAGTTGTTTCTGACTTAAATTGAGGTTCTTTTGAAAAGCTGAAACTGGTAGAAAAAAGGAGAATTTCCTCTACAGGCTTGATATGGGAGGAGAAGGTTTGCATACTTTCAACTTAAGTGCCTATCTATGCTTGTTTGGTTCAGGCCAGGTGGAATGCTGGTATCTGTTTGTTGGAAGGTGGAACTGAAACTTGTGTGACTACATCAGCTCAGGGAGTTGCAAACTGGAGTTCTCTCCCATCAACAGTCTCGTATCATTTGGGAAAACAGGGACTAATGTAATATTAACTATCCTGATGTGCAGCCACAGCCCTTTCCCAAAAAGTAGTTTCATAGGTTCCAGCCATAGTTAGCTGAGAATTCACTGGGAAAACTGTATTCTGCTTGTAGATTTCAAGAAAATAAACTTGTCTTATGGAATATTTTACTTTGAAGTTTTACTGGTGAAAGATCTCAACAGTTTTATATCCAATTGTAATTCAAACTTGTGGGTTGTATGTTCAGTATTACAAAGTACAGTTGCAATTTGAATGGTTTTTGCTAACATAAAAATTGTAAGGTTAGCATGGTCAACAATTCCTTTTTTTTCTTCTCCCTGTAAATGTCTCAGGCCTTTCTTTTTAAGCTTTACTGTTCTAAGCAAAGCCAAAACAAGCTAAAACATGATCATGAGAAGCATATCAGTCTTTGTATTACCTTTGTGGCTAGTACAGTTTTACCTTAAATGTTTGGCATGCTGTTGGTTTACTTAGGATAAGCTTGTCAGAACTTTATGAAGCGATTGAGGTAAGATTTTTGTTTCTTTATCAGCATAACAAATGAGCAGATTAGTGATTAAATGCCTGTAGTACTGATCTGCTTTCTTACCAACTTTTACAGCGTATGTGAAACTCCTGCACTGCTTTCCTTTACTCCAAACTTGCAGTTACCCAGCAGTGTAACTAAAGAAGTTAACTTAATCAGTTCATTAACCAAGGAAAATGAGACGTAGTACCCTAATGAAATTTGCTGCAAGCTAACCGTTAGTGCAGGAAATATCTTTCCATAATTTAGCTGGTGTCCAATGTAGAATGGAGACAGGTAAAAATAAACAGAATTTACGCTTTACCTGTATTGCAGCAGTAATATACCAACAAGGGTTGCTTGTGTAGGTTCATGGCTTGGTTTCAAGGCTCCATTCCTGGCAGCATGTTGATAGTGTGATTAAAATCGAGGAGATGGAATAAGTATTTGAGATTTCTTTCAATAACCCTGAATTCCTGCCAAGCTGCTCTGCCTGCTACCATAGGCCCAACAGCTTCATCAATCATCATCATGTATCTGAAAAGAGGATTTGCCAACACTGGGACATGCTGGAATGTTGTTAGTTCTCTGTTCTGAATGGAAAAAACGTAGATGTCTCAAATCACACACATGAAAAATAGGAAAGTCTCTTTTAGAACAGCTCCTATCTGAATAGAGGGTGACTTCTGTAATATTTCTCAGCTTGTGTATCTGTGATGAATGTTGTAACTAAGCTCAGACTTTTCATTTAAAAAGTTAATTCTTGCCTGTCTTTAGAATTGGGTATGGAATAGTTTTGTTTGGAGCACAGATTGGAAGTGGCTTCTCTCTTACTTACCAGATTATTTGATGGGTGTATGCTCAAAGCCCAAATATCTTTGTTACAAAATGCATTTAACTGCATACTAAATTAATTTTTATTTTTGCACTGATAATTTTTATTAAGATTTAGATACCTAATTAACTGTGCACTGGAGGTGTAGATTTTAGTATTTCATCAATTTGAAGGCTTGTAAGCCATGATGCAAGTGTTACAGGTTGGATATTCACTGGAAAATAAAGTGGTATTTCCAAAACATGGAAAATATGTGCTCCTGATTTTTTTGAAAGCTTCTTAAGTAATAACACTGGAAGTGTGTTCCTCTTTCAGAATGTTTTATGCTGAAGAAAATTTTATGCTGGAGATCCATTTGAAAGCACATTTCTTTAAAATATCTGCCTCTTGGTCAATGTTATTCATTGTGGGGGCTAAATGAAAACTATCTGTTCCTGAAATAATTTCATTTAGTAACTTCCACTTTTTTTTGGATGATACGCTGTAGGTTTTGAGTTAATTGAAAATGCTTAATCGTCTTTGAAGCAACTTGCCAACATTTGTAGGAAAACCTGTTTTTTCTGTCCAAATGCTTAAAAAAATCCCAACCAATACCTGTGTGCAATACTATCTCAATATGTCCGACTGATAAAAAAAGATTCCTATCCTCAGCATTTTTTTTATCAAGGTGGGACTATAGCCTGTCTGGACACAATAGTTCTCCACTGTGCAACTTTCTTTGCAAAATTCAAGTTTTTGTTATTCACAGTCTGAACTATTTGGGAGAAATAGAAAAATCAGTAGTTTAATAGTTGGTTTTATGCCATTGGTGCATGAAGGAAATGTTTGACCTTATACTTGCAATTTTACATGACTGAATTCCATAGCTTTAAAAATCTAGAGGATTTATTTAATCCCTGTTAAACCTAGTAGAAGTTTGCATTGGACTCCAATAGGAGTTGAAAAAGGTCCTCAATATTAAGTTAACTTCTAGTATGAAAGGTGAGTTTTGCAATCCGTCTTTTTACCAGACTATATGTATAACTTTTCGGTTAACTATCAGTGCTGTTTATTTTGCTGAAGTGTTCTTTGGAACCGAAAGTGGGGTTGGGTATCATGTAACCACTGGAATATTTTCTTCGTCTTTCTGTTCTAATGAACACATAGCAAGAAGTTGGTGTCTTCCTTGGAACTGCTGTATGAAATCTGCCTCTACTGTATTTAGGAGCAATAACAAACTGAGGAATTGGAGAAGTATTGAAGGGTTTGGGTTTTTTTAAACTGCCTTAGGTTAACAATGAACCTGTGTGCTGTTCTTCTTGGAATGTTTTACATCTAAGGCCTACCATGTTGTTTTAATCTTAGGAATGAGAGAGAATGCTGATTTGTATGCTCTTCCTCTGTTTCTTTCTATGGTGACACTAGGTAATACTTTTAATAGAGGTACATCATTACAGCTGGAACATCACATCTTTGATAATTTATGGCTTATTAAGTCTTTCCTCAAAAACTGTGGAGTTTTCTTCGGTAGTCAAACTATACAGCAAATACATTGCGTAATCAGTCAGTGAATTGAATCGGTTCACTGCTGAGCTGAAAAATGCCTCGAGTGCCGATTCTGAAGCTGACAGAAGTCCCCCAGCAGGTGTCAGTGCAGTCTGGAGAAGGAACATGAGAAAGCCTGGTTTTATACGAGGTGTGAAATGTAAATCCTGCTATTCAGTTGTAACGCAGTGTTTTGTGTAAGTAAAAGACGTTTTGTGGATGAAGCCACATACTTTTAAATATAAAGTGACACTGCTTACCAGTGGCATTTGCCCCATTAGAATAGGACACTCTTATTTATATAGCATGTGCTGATGTGAACAATGTTGTCTGCAGTTCTTTTGCATTCTAATTGAAATTTATAATCATCTGAGGTTAGACTCAAATGTTGGATGTTAAAACTTTCAAGAGCTGCCTTCTTACACCACTGTTTGTTTTTAGTGGATCAGGTTTTCTGAAGATTTGATGCAAAATTTTAAGCTTACTGAAAGAGATTGTGCCATAAAAAGGAAATGGGATCCTCTGCAAATAAAATTTGTGAACAAAATCACTATACCACGCATTTTTAAAACAGGCCAGTTATTTTAATTGCTTATGAAGAAATGAACTTCTCAAAGTAGTAAAGATGCAGTATGCCCAGTGCTGTTGGTCAAGCTTCTGGTCTGTGTGTCAAGGTGGAGCAGATTGTGCAGGAAGATGGAATTGCAGCAGCTGTAGTAGGATTTTAGTGATTAACACAACTTTGATAAATAGTTTAGTCAAAGACTGTACAAAAATTCCAAATAGTGTAGACATCTAAATTAGCAGGCAGAAGTCAAAAGCATCAGAGTCTGTTTTGAAGCAATTAACAAAGAGAGGTTTTTAAGTGTTGAAAGAAATCCTGTAAAAATACATTATTCCACATTCATGTACCTTCCAGTCCTGCAGAGTGTAAGGTTTTGCATGCACTACCTTGACAGTTTCATATTTAAGTAATGAGCAAAGTAGGAGTAAATTTACTCGAGAAAATGGTGAGTATTAGAAAGAAGAAAATCTTGCAGAAGTCCTGCTTGGGTGTAAAACTGTAGCTGTGAAAATCTGGGCTCAGACTTGTACTTCTTAACAAGAAATCACATAGAGCTATCTGCCTAAGTTTCAGTTTGCTACCTTATATGCTTTGTCTGGGCCAAATCAGAACATAGATGGTTCAGATTTTTATTTAACATCATTTTGTGGATGGTGAAGAAAAAGACAGCCCTTTCAATATGAACTTGCGAGAAAACTGCACTTAAGGGTGGACTATACTGTATGTTAAAACTGTAATTTAAAATAAAACCTTGCATTTCCTCAGTCTCCTCCTCTAATGACTCACTGGGTGGATACAAGAAGACCTGCAATTAAGTATATATGTATTTCTTTAATTGTTATTTTTCTTTTTTATCAGATATTGCATTTAATGTGATGTAATGGAATTTAGTGAGAACTAATGCACTATTTATGGCTTTTGCTTGGTACTCATTACTAACATTTTGACATGGATGTATTCTATAAATTTATCCAGCATTTCATGATATATGGTCCCAATATTCTTTAATCTGGAATTTAATCTGGAAAAAAAAATATAACCTTTGTTCCTGCTCCAGTGAATGTTGCAGGAACTGAATAAGCATTTTTACTTGTCTGTGAATTAATTGTAAAATAAATTTCCCGTCTTGATTTGGAAGGCTTGTGGGGTTGTCCCTAGTCAGTGCTTTTTCAAACTAGGATATGCAAAAATACCTCTTGCTACAATATGTTCTAGAATATGCACAGCACTTTTCAGTAGCTTTAGCCCTGGGAAATTTAGCTCAGGATTGCTCGAGGTCATAGGAAGTCCTCTATGAGTGGACACAAGTTTGTCCTTTCCAGATGTTTTTAGCCTTCATTAAATAAATTCTGGTTCCTGAAAATCCCCTCTCCAGATGGCTCTAAATATATTCCAATATTTACTATGTCAACTAGAAACCTTCTAAGCTGAATTGCATAAATAGGAAATACTGTGTCTCCTTCCAATGTACTGATTTGAAAGAAAATGGAACATGATTTATTTAACCAACAATGAATGTTCAAAATTGTAAAGTAGAATTACAGTAGTATGCCTAGGTAGCAGCTTGGTTTCAAACAAGTTAGCTTTTGGAATCCTAAGGAGCAGTTATCCATCAAGCTCTCAAAGTCTTAAGGATTCAAAAATTTTTTAGAATAAACAGCCTGCAATCCATCACAAGAGTGGAAAATTTTTCTGGAATCAAGAAGCACTTGAAGTATTTGGGACTGTGATACTTGTGTCTTGAGCAAGTTTAGAGATGCTGATTTTATCAGCCAATGTGATGCATTTGTTGTCTGAGGCACCTTGAGTACAGAATACAAATACTGCACAGATACCTAGTGTAGGACAGCACCTTTTGTGCACATTTTGTTTAAGTCTTTTTTGTGTCCCCAGGTATCTAGGACAAGTGGGCCTAATCCCTGGCTACCATCTCTGGTTGTAGAAAGACTCAAAAAAAACAAATCTCAGAATATATACCCACGTATTAAAAAAAATAAATTTGGGGAGACCAGGATGCATTTTGTTTGCAATTTTCTTGCAGCTGTGACTTGCAGATGGTACAGCAAATGCAATTTCCTTTAAAACATCCAAAACAGATAGAAGATTATGTAATAAAGCTGTCTAATTATTGACTTTTGTTTCTTAGCCAGATGTTGAGGTAGGGAGGAAATGGACAATGCAACCCACTACATCAGGTTGTTGTACAGTTTGTATTTGCGACTGAGGTGGTCACCATCAGCACACAGTCACGAAAAGCAAAAATCTTCCTTCAGTTTGTTTTTAGAGGATACAAGTCCTTGAGAAGTGTGTCGTGGTTAATCTGGAATGTGGAAAGCCATAGCAGAGTTTCTGCATGCTGTACCTTACTCCTTTGCAACCTCTCCCTTAGAAGAAATAGTACTCCCCTCTTTATACCCTTTCCAGGCCCAATTTTACTTTAATCAAAAGTTAAATTGAAATTCAAAAACTGAGTTAAATTTTTGCCATTACTTTTAGTCAAAATAAGGAAAGAGTCTCAAGCTGAGCCCTTGTTGCTACAAGTTTCAGTCCTCATTATATTTTGCCTGTTGACATGTATCTGGACTAAGACCACATACCTCTGGGGGAAGGTTATCCAGCAGCCATTGTATCAGTGCTACTGTAGGTCATTGCCTCAATGTGCTCCCTTTGAAAAGGCTGCCATAAAGAGAAACTTTAGCTGAAAACTATTTCCAAATAATTTTCACACGGTAAGGATTTATTCTTCATATATGATGTGATTTCCACGTGCACCTTCCTTTTGCTTTCAAGTTCCCAGGCTGGTTTGTCCCACAGAATCCAATAAAGAAAGTGTAATTTCTCCCTAGGGTCTCTTCTGGTCATGCTTGATATCACTTAACATAATGAGCTTTTTACTCTCACATCATAAAAGGTTTTGTTTGAAATTTCTCTCTTTTTTTGTACTTCAACAAAACGTGTTGCTTACATCCCTTCTAAAGAATGCTCTGAGTTATGTGAAATGTGGACATGTTGTCTGGGCCAGCCCCTTATCTCTGCCAGATTCAAAAAGTCTGGTTCAGTACAGAGGCTTAGACTGCATGTTTTTATTGTGTTTTGTTTCTTTTAAAAATATGTATGTGTGTGTCTTGTTAAAAAACATTGCTGCCCCCATCTAGGAACAATGTAACACTCACATCATTTCCTGAAAGAATAGAGTTGGAAGGCAATTATCTACTCACCAAACAGGCTAAAACAACAGTTCCTGATATTCTTCTCAAATATTTCAACTTCCCAGGAATCCGGAAAAAATAATTCCATGAGACCGTGTTATGAATGAAGGTATGACATCTCAGTTTCCTTCACTTGGGATCAGACATCCAGAGGTAATAAATTACCATGCGCTTGGCACTGCTGGGAGGGGGGTCTGGCTGTGGCAAACTGTTTTTCTTCAGAGCAGGAACAATGAAGCGCTTTTACATCTTCCTTTGTCTGGTGACAAGCAAAGGCTTCTTTCTTAATGGGCTTTCATTTTCAATATCACGTGAATTAGACATAGAAGAAACAGGCACCTGACAGCAAAGTACCTTGAATCAAATTTATTTAGAGATAGGAAAGTACAACAAAGACTTTTTTTTCCTATTTTATCTCTGTGAAGTAAAGCCAGTAACAAGGTCTGAGAAACATGCTGTAACAGGAAAACATATGGGAAAAAAATGAGTGGTGACAAAGCATCTTTACCTCTTTCTTATGCATCTCAATGAATATAGTTTTTACCAGCATTATCTTGGTCCAGTTTCTCACTCTGAAATGAGTGCATCTGCTTTCTGTGTTCATTTTAAGCCTCTTCTTTTTGTTTTGTTTTATTAATGCTTATAATAATAATAATAATAATTCTTGCAGGTTAGTCTTCAGCTTACTCATTAATTTGTGTTTTAATAGGTCTCAGAGGGGATTACAATTTGGATTATATGATATGAAATATTGTTTATGGGAAAAGAGTGGATGCTCTTGATTTTGAGGAGTTCCCTTTGGGTATTTAATAATCAAGCAAAAGGAAATACTTCTGAGAAGTGTGTGTTTGGATCCAAAATGAAGAATCTTAGCAAGGCAGCACAGGGAACATAGAACTATTAAATCTGTGAAGTCATAGCAAGGAAACTGAAAGTCAATGCACATCAAAAATCTAGTAGTATTAAACCAGAAGCCCTTAACTGAACGTACTCTCATTCTTGCATCTGGGTGAAATATGAAGAAAATATTCTTAAAAGGGAAAGGTATAGATTCCATTCAATTGATTAAGAGGGGAGATATTTCTGATTTAATGAGAATATATAGATATCATATAACTTTCCTTAGAGTCATTTCTCTTTTCTTACTTCTTTGAGAGAACTTGACAGACCTCTACCAGCTCCAGGGCTGTGTGACATCACTTGAAGCACGGCAGCAGAGGCTGCAGAGTCTGTCTGGGCTCAGCATCTGGAAGCACATTCAGCATTTATAAGGGACCGCTTGGCCAGCAAGACCTGGACTCAGCAGAGGGCTTTGCGTGTCTCCACACTGTGTTGTGTTTGTGCCAGGGAAAACAGAACGACAAAACCCCGCTCCTGCTGAAGCCTTCAGCAAAATTCACATTCACTTCACTGCAGCTGGAATTTAGCTGGGGGTTTTGTAATCAGGCGTGACTTCTCGAGGACAGAAGCAAGTAGTCCCTTTTCTTAATAATGACCCTGAACTGTGATGAGGAGATTTGATTGATGTAATCACTGTTCTCATGCCACTGAAATTTCAAGCCCATGCTATTTAGACCTTTGTCAACTTGAATCTATTGCTGTAGGTTTGCAATTTCTCTATTTATTTCTGTTTTATGAAATAGTGAAGATGTGATCCTGTTTGCTGTATCAAGATTTAATTAGTTCATCACAACTCAAAACTAGCTTTTTGCAAGCATTAAAAATTGGAAGGCATCTCAAGAGTAATGAAGTCAAAGAGCTTTAGCATGTTTCATGGCTCATGATGTGTTTTGTGAATAGTAGGCTGATTGTTAGTACCTGTAAAGGATAGGTAGTAAGAGTACTTTGTGTTTTACCCAAAATGTCACAGTGGCTTTTACATGAACCAAAAAAATAATAGAGGTTAAATTTAGTTTATTGTTAAGCAGATCTTTCTTTTCCTACCTGATAGCCCTGGATGCATAAACAGGCATGTATGAAGGTGAACCTCTTGTTTCCATTTTGCTTTCTCTACTCTTACTCACAGTGAAGAGGTGACAAACTAATAGTTTCCATAACTGTTTTGGTAGAGCCCAACAGACTTCACCTCCTGTCCTTTTCACGTGGCCTCACAGCTGTGACTGCCACAGGCCTTGATGCTCTGATTTCCACCAGTGCTGTCCCTTTGGCTTCTCTTCATCTCATTGCTGAGTTGGCGAAGTAACACAAAAGGAGTAAAAGGCAGTAAATTTTTCGGTTCCTGGAACACCATTAGTGGCCATTAAGCCAGTAACAGATGTTTAACTGAAAGGTCAGATAATTTACAATGTGAAATATTTTGGTTGCCACCTTTCACAATTAGAAGTATGTAGTTTACCTACCTAATAGGCAAATTGTTTGTGGCCCCGTGCAATTGGAGAAAACCTGGGCTGAGAATCAGACCCTCACTCCTCTTTATGATCATAAAGAAGAAAAAAAGAGGGGACAAAAAACAGTCCCAGAGAGCTGAGTAAAGCAAATGAAGAGTCATTATGTCTTGGTATTCCATAATACCTATATTGATATTGTGCTAAGCCCTTTAATCAGAAGAAATTGAACTGAGCAATAAACAGCTAAAAATCAGATAAGAAAACTCAAATGTCAACTCACTTGGAAGCAAAGTATATTTTAGGATATGTGGTCTGGAAACCTTAGACAATCTATCATTTTTTTAATTTTTTTTTTTTAACATGGAATTTATTAGAGGAGTGTAATTTATTATGGTTATTTTGATGTCTATAGAAAACAGGATTGTCACCTTTTCTTACTGTGCAAGTAATTGAGTCATGAAGGCTCCAAATTTGTTTTCTATAAAAGTGAAAGGGAAAGAAAAGGTGTCAAATTGTGGTTCTTTATAATAGGTAATGGTACTGTGCATCCAAGCATTGTAAGGGGATGTTTGTAGGGGGTTTTGTGGGGTTTTTTGTTGGGGTTTTTTCCTGAATGTGCTGGTGGAATAGCTGTGTTTTGTGCTAAGTATAATACCTTGCCCCTGGGATCTGTGTAACTTCTGGGTAACTAAGGAAAAGGAGAAAACCAAAACTGTAGAGACAAGAATACTGCATAGATAAGGCATTGGCAGTTATGTTATTTTCATATATTTCTTGCTATTAAATGCTACAAACAGAGAAGGGATGGAAGCTAATACATATTCAGAACAAAGCCCATTTATTTTGCCTATTAAATGGATACTCATTTAATTTTTAGATTGGTGGTTGAGCCAGCATTTAAGATAATTATTTAAAAATAAAAATTGACTTTCTGGGGGCTGTTGTGTTGCCAGCCCGTGGCCAGAGGCTCGGGCAGACTTTCCCCAATTAGCAGGGTGCGTGCCCGTTCTGGTTGGCCAACTCCACAGTTTATGCATCCTACACGTTACCGCAGTTGAGACTCAAAACAGTAAACACCTCGGAACACCAAAACTGCCAAAAGCCACCTTATTTTTGTTGTTATTTTCTGTAATTATACCTGGGAGGACTGGAGAGTTTTAGCACATTTCTTCCCTCCCTTTTTTTTCCTCCCCTTTTTATGACTTGGCTTTTGCATCTCATAAACCCTCGGCAATGGGTACAACAGCTACCTTTGGACTCGCAGGAGACGAGGTCCTCTAGGATGTGCATGTTTCAGCAATGACCAGTCCCTTCTCTGACCACGCCTGCTGTTGGTGGTGTGACCAAGAGAGTGGCCGTCGTTTGTATGCCCTCCTTGAGTGCTGTGAGACTCGCCCTCAAGAGTTGTTTCCTAAGGGTCGCATTCACTTCTGTGATTTCCCTCCTCTCCTTTCTATTTTGTGTTTGGCTTCCTGGTGAGCAATGATGCCCTCTGAGCCCTAACTTCCATCTTTAACCCACTTTTTTCCTCAACAAGCCCGTATCAGGGATTGCACTGTTCCGATTTTTTTTTTCCTCCTTTTTTTTCTTTCTTTAACATTAAATGGTCAGTTTGGTTTACTTTATGGTAGAAAGTTTGAGACTCTACAGCGGAAAAGGTGGATGCAAGTTGTTTTCATAGGGTTTAATTAAGGTTAAGTGAAGTTCCCCCAAAGTTTGTGCTGGTGCTCTCTAATGTTTGATTTAGAGGAAGGCGCAAGCAGTGGGATCGTAAAATCAACACAAGCCCCAAAGAAATTACTCAGTCAGATTTAGAAAGCAGGAGAAGGAAATGTGGAAGGACCTAACAAAGAGCAGGCAATCTGACTTGACGATGAAGCTGCTATTGCAGTGTCATGTGATTTAGAGAAAAATGTTGACTATTTTAGAGAACCATGTTGACTATTTGTATATACTAGATTTTAATTCACTGAAGCCAGCTGGGAAAAGGACATAAATGTGGCTTTGAAGAACTGAGAGAAAGTATCTTTCCATCATGCCATGTTGCCTGAAAAGCAAATAGATATGTGGGCAATGAGGTAGTATTTAGAGAAGAATAAGAACAGTGCTAAAAATAAAATAATGTAAAACCTTGAGATATAGTGTGTACTCACCTGGACTACTAAATACAGTCTGCTCCACCTCAGAAGGGATATGACTGAGAAGGAAAAAGGACAGCAAAAATCAAACAAAATTTGGAGAGGTATGCATGTAGGGAGAAAGTTTTAGAGGCATGATGTGGAGTCTGAGGTCTTTAATACAGTAAACAGCACAAAGTACATCATATATCTATTTATATTTCTTTATTATCCAAGAGAGAAAATGGATTAAATCTATGTGACTATTACAACTGATTAAAGAAATTGGGTTTTTATATCACACACCATTGATTTGTTGTCCACACTATAGGTTGTCATTGACCAACTGATTTGTCAGAGAACTTTCTGGGAAATTGTCCATGCTTCATCAAAGGACTGTGCTTAGGAAACTTCCCATTGGCTTTCTTGGCCTAATTTCATTGTGACCTTTCCTAACTCTTGAATACTATCCTCTGCACAATGCTTTTTAACACAGATGAAGGCATCTCATCAGACATCTATCTTAAGGTATGTGTTTGCCATGGATTTTAGTTCTTCAAACAATCCATTTCACACTGTATATTGTGTAACTGTTGCTATCTAACTCTTAGTTAGGGAACTGTAGGAATGAATTAACAAAAAATCTCACATTTTACTGGAAGTATGATTATCCTTTCTCCTTTAAGACTCCCACATTCTATTGCACTTTACTGTTTCCCTGGGTAGATAAACATTCATGTGCATTTTGCAAAATTCTTGAAGAGGAGAATGCACATGGCTGGTCATATCTGGTTTATTTCCAGTGTTAAACTTGTCGGTGAATAGTGGGCAGGAAGAACAAGCAGTGCAGTTTGTTGGAAATACCTTATGGGAGGTGGGGTGGCATCGGATCCTGCACGGCTTCAAAAGGTGCCGTGAAGGGAAACCAAATGGCACATTAACTTGAGGGAGAGAGAGAGAACATGCTTCTACAAGGAAAATACAAAGAATCCCATTTTTTTCCCAATAAAGCAAATACATCCTTGCCATTGGAATGACTTTCTGGGCTTTCAAATCAATTTACCATGCAAAGGTTTTGAAAGGTAAGGTAGCTGCAGTCTGTGCCGAATTGTAATACTTCGTTGCTCTTGCTTATTAAAAGTATTTTGTAAATAAGCTTTCTATCTGTGTGTCCATATCTGCTTCATGTGGAATTAATAGTCCAGCAGTATGTTTGCCTACAACTCCTTTTGCTTCCAGATTGTGTAATGTACCTATCTTGCTTTATTTTAACACCACTGGAATGGTTGTGCTCTTGAATGGAGACTGACTGTTGAAGTGTCTACTGGAGAGAAAGATTGGCTTCTGAAGGTGATAGAAGGGCATATGGCTGTGGGCGTCTTGCAGATGAGAAAATTGTGGTACTTTCCCAATGCTGGCAGGAGGAAAATGGGGTTGCTGTCCTTAAGGGTGGCATAAGGGGTATCAAGAAAGCTGAGCAGGGCTTTCCTTTACCACTGAAATGGTTTTGCTGGACAAACACTAAAGATCAATCCAAATGAAATCTTTCCTGGCCAACAATAGGCTATGGACAAGGAGAAAACCCAAATATCCTCTCCTACAAAAAACCAAACCAAACCAAACCAAAAAAAACCAAAACAAACAAAAAAAAACCTTACACAAAGCAAACCCCACCAACTGCAATCGCTGTCCTCCAAGTTCCATGTTCCTGAATCTGATCACATACTTCTGCTTCAGCAAAGAGAATTCCTTGAGAATTTAATACTTCAGTCCTGAGCTTCCCACAGAGCAGCTGGCTTGGGTTCCTTCACAGAGATAGGGTAAGCAGTAGGTGGTGGAAGGTTTTCCAGTTAGCACTGGCATACTCCACAAAGCCGGGAAGGTATAGAAACAGATATAAATTAAAAATTAAAAATAACCCACTTTCACCAGTAACAACAGAGAAAAATACTTTCCATGCTATGTAAGTAATACATCAACATTTAAGCTGATTAAAATTTGATAAACTACTAACTTCCCCATTTTCTGATAGGAAGGCTGGGGCCCAAGATAAAGCAGTGTCATGCTGTGGAGGACAAACACCCTAGCATCCAATAAACTTTCAAAGCATTTATTTTGTTAAGACTGATCCCCGCTTCCTTTGTAACTCTTTGTTTATTAATTAGTTGACTCATCCAAAGTCCAGCAGCTTGTTTCCACACCAGAGAGATGGATTTGCATCTCTGCCAAGTGGAGTCAGAGGCAGAGATAACAGCCAGCAACAACAATAGTCTTCCCTGGTCCCTTTGCCAAGAACAATTGGCAGTAAGGACTCGAGGAGTAACTTATCACCAGTGCGGGGAGAGGCTGGAGCTCTGGAAGCAGAGGAGCTGCTGCTTGCCTGCCGCAGATAAAGAGCAGGATGCAACCCCGAGCCAAGCACCCTTTTGCCAGGTGGAGGAGGAGGGAGAGGAGGAGGAGGAAAGCACCCAGCAGCCAACCGAACACTCTGGGAGAGCCAGACAGTTATTTTAAGTGGTCCACTAATAGTACCAGCCTAATGCAGCAGGCTTTTATTTCAGGTGCCAAAGCCACACTGACAAAACCCTGAAGATAATTAGGTTCTGAGGTAAGCATTGTCCACAAATGCACACACATCCTTGAGCTGGCTGAGGTCTTCTCAGGTGAAGTGCTGGGTTTTTAAAGGTGAGCAGTAGTCAGGCCCTGTATTAAGGGTGATGTGAAACGAGCGCACAGCAGTTCACATTTGAAGTTTCAACCTGTTTCTCTCCAGTGTTATTCTACAAAATGGTGATCACTTGTTCATATCAATGCTGCTGTGTTTGATCTGGATGACTCTTTTGCTCAAGGGTAAAAATACAGCAATAACTGAGGTAAATTCTCCTACAAAAACTATCAAAATTTGACCTCATGACTGCATTACAATTCTCTCTGAGAGGAGATCCCTCTGCTAGCTAGTCAGAGAAACTTGGGCTTCACCAAAATGATAACTCTGAGTTACAGCTGTGCAGATGATATTTGCATGGGTTTTTGGACAAAAGATACCTCTTACCAAATAGCGTGTTGAATGTAACTGAAACACTGATGGAGAGAAAAGTTCTGTTTCACAAATCTCATCATGATTAATGACATGATGACTCAATATATTTAATTTAACAAAAGAATATAACAAATCTGAGGGTTTAGAGTGGGTAGAACTGGGAAATGGTGTGTGGTGGATTGTCCAGTAGCTGGCCTTCATACTGCAAAACCCATTTCAGATTAAGGAGAAATTGGAGCATGTTATTTTTTCAGCACCTCTTATAAGGCTTAAATCAAATTTACTTATTGACCTGACTCAATGTCAGAAACCATCTTTCCAATCTGGCTTGGTAGAGATTATTTTTTGTTATTTTTTCCCCTTCCCTGTCAACACAGCTAGATTGCGTTGAGATCCTTCCACTTTTTTTTTCTGCAGAGCTGTCTTTTCCACAACTTCATCCAGCTTTCTCATTTGAGCTTTTGTTGTACCATGTGTTACTCTTCAGCTTGCAACCTGCTCTTCACAAGGGTCACAGAGACAGATGCTCCCCCACAAAAACAAGTGTTCAATTCAAACTCCATTTATATTTGATCATGCTACTTCTCACTTCAGATCTCGGATTTGGTTTCCATGCAGCATCGTATCTAATTTAAGACTCTAGTTCCTTCAACACAAGGACACAAAATTGCTGTCAATTTTTAAGCTTTAAATTTCTTAGTATTTTGAATTCTAAAGTTAGGCTTTACTGTTAACATTATTTTTGTTTCACAGCAGAAATGACAGAGGTAAAAAAACAGCATGAAGATGGTTTGCAATGAAATTTTTCATAACCACTAGACCAAGAGATGAGAAAGTTACTGATTTCTGAGGTATGAGTTCAGGGTGGCAAAATAATGATTTCCTGTGAATCAACAATATTATTATAAAAATGGAACACCCAAATTATAATTATGCTGTAATCTTTGTCCATGAGCCCATCTCAACCTTCAGTCTTCTCATTCCCATTTTATCCCATCACATCCAAAGTTAGACTGTTAGCACAAGAGACCACGCCTTTCCCATATCTATTTTTTTTAAGAGTTTATCCCATTTTTGCTTGTTCTGTAAATACCTAATAGCTAGTGTGGTGCCAAGGAAGGAAAGATAAAACAGATACATTGGATCACAAGGCAAAATAAGAAATCTACAGACTTAAATATTTTCCTTACAAAATGCAACCACTCTTGAGAGAAATCAACACAGCCAGTGTTACTAATGGAACCCACCTCTTCACTGTAGCAGCCCTGCTCCTGGCTAAAGACACTGCCATGCCATACCAGGGCATTCGGAACACCTAAATGATGAGGCAGACCAGCACCATGGGCTGGTTGCTGAGAGCCACCTTGATGGCAAGCAGTGGCTGCAGAGCCAAGGCCAGGGATGCTCCGTGGGCTGCCAGAACTGCTGAGGGGGCTCAGCAGTGCTCCCCACCTCGTTGCTGTGGTGCCCTTCCCTTGTGCCAGCTGTTTGGAGCAGGATTGGTTATGTCATCATGACTTTCTGCTTACGACAGCCAGGTGAGTGGGGGTTGAGTGTCTCTTTGTTCCCAGTGCTAGCCCAGAGTCAACATGTCACGACCCGTGGCTTCAAAAAGCCATTGTTATTCATTCCTCTTAAGGTATTGGGGAGTTCACCCCGTAATCTTACCTCATGTGTTTCTAAGCAATCAGCCATACAAGCTTTAGCAGCGCTGCAACTTGTTTGTCATTTGATGCAAAAAAACCTGCTTTTTTTTAATGATGTGTTATTGATTCAATTTGCCTGTTGAGTTTTCACTGTTCCCCTTTCCTTCCCATCTAATATCTCCTTGAGCATCCTTCTTGTGACATCATATTAACTTTGCCTAAGATTCAGTTCTGCTTTTCATTCAGATTCCAGTGGTTTTCACAAGGTTTTGGGGAAGCTGGAATGCAGTTCTCCATCTTGAATGGATGTTACGTAATTGTTTAAATTGTTGTAGATTTCTTGTCTTATCAGCAGCAAAATATAGACAAAGAACATGAACTACACAGGCTTCCCAAGAGAAATGAGAGGAAGCTAAACACCTTCTCATGAAACCAGAAGGGAGCATTGTATTGGAACCCTCAGCTTTTTCTTTTAGTTTCTTCTTCAGGCACAGCAGTAACATTGGCTCAGAGGACTCTAAGCAGACAGTTCATCCTTCTTCGTGTCCTTTCTTACCACAAATCTAAACAAACTTCAAGACAACACTCAAAACGTGTAGCTGGTAGCTGCACCAGGTAGTAGCCTTCTATTTGTTGATGGAGTAAAGGACTCCAGAAGTTGGGTAATATGTACAGCTGCCATCTCACATTCTACATAGGCAGACACAGCTGTTTGTGGTTTTTCCCCCTCCCTGGAGAGTTATTTTGCTAACACCTGGCAAATGCACCTGGTAGGGGTTTGTGGTACTGAGGAACAAACAGCGCTGAACACACTCACTGTGCTGGCCGAGAAAGAGCACATGATGTTACTTCAAAATAACATTTGAAAGTGGCAAAGGCAAATAACCCTTCCTCCAGCTACAGGTCAAGGTGAGAACTATTCTAATTTAATTCAGATCTATAAGTTTTGCAGAATCTGTTCCCTGAAGGATCCAAACAGATTTAAAACCTAGAGATCTAAGGGCCTGCTTAACTTTTCAACAGATATGTCTATTCTGAGCTGCTTGTGGACAATTCCTTCCTATTAATAATTAAATATACTCATGGAAAAGCAATTTTCTTTCTTCATTAAGGGGACACCAGGGACTTTCCCAGAGTTTGAGACATGGTGCATGCACAGCAAAAGAAAACCATGTGTGGGGTGGCAGATGGGTTTCGAGGGACATTGCAGAAGGTGGTTCCTGTAAGCTGATGGACATTCTATCGAAGAGTTTTTCAGAATTTTAGTATATTTTGTGAACTGGCTCCTGTCCCCTTTCCCTGTCTATTTCTTTAGAGTTAGAAAATGCAATGTCTTAAGGTACTGGTCATGTCAGAGAGGTGCCTTGTAAGAATGGTTATAATCATGCAATGTTGCACACTACTGCCATGTAAAATTATTATTTACACCCTAAAACCAGGTCCAGTTGTTTCAGTGGGACTTCAGACATGTCAGTATAAGAAATGTGGTGCGTAAACCCCCACCTCCTTCTCCGCAGTGTCTCATTTTGGACAACAGTTGAAGATTTAAGCAGCTAGAGGCAGTGAGGTGCCTCTGAAGATAGGAGTGATGCAAAGCCCTTGGTGTCTATGTGCCCTCCAACCTTGTTAAAGGGTGTGTAGTTCAAATTTATGACTCGGGTTCCAACAAGCAGTAATTGTTGCAATTGTAGTCCAGTTGTAGTTGCTGTGCTGGAGTACCTGAAATGGTGAAGTCTCCTTTCACTGTCAGGTGTTGAGCACTCAGAGGCTTGGAGGGGTGACTCACTGCAATAAACCTGGTGACATGTGTTGACTTACGGAGCTCTGTCAAGGAACTACACTTCCTTCTTCTGCTGCGTGAACTTTATCTGCAAACAGAAGCCCCAAGCCAGGTGTCATTGTGGCAACAGATGTTAAGAGTAACAGCAGATATTACAAAGCTTATTTTTTTAGCATGATTTCTCATAATCACAGTGTAAAAATCCATGTTTTCTTACTTTGCTACACGGTAGGGATGTCCAAGTAGAGTTGTTTAAGAGCTGTAACCTCACCTGATTTGAGTGACTATAAAGAACAGGAAACAAGAAACTTAAAGGAAGAACAAAGCAAAAGTTAACCATATGCTAAAAGTTGTTCATGCATTTGCTAGCTGGATTGCTCAATAAAGTTTATTTCCTATTTATATCTTTTTTTCCTAAGTAATTTGCAAGTAATCATAAATTAATCCTCACAACACTCCTATGGATTGACTATAAATTTCTTTTCAACGAAGCAAAAGTACAGACTTGTCACCATACAGTGGCTCATCAGAAAGATGTTGAGCTTGCTGTGTCTCTCCAGACCTGGCAGCACTGGAGTCTTTGGTTTGGATGCTTTGGCTGATGACCATTGAGGTAGTTTTGCACAGACAGTGCCAGACTGCCAAGAGTGCTGGAGGCTCAAGCCAGCTGCCTGTTAGTCATATGCTGCCAATAAAAGATCAACTTTAAAAGATCAGCCATTAAAAAATAACTTCCACATCCAAACAAGCCTTATGTACACAGCCTTATCTAGAGAACCCTAGATTGCCTCCACTCTGAGATAACAGAGAAAGAAACCTTAGCCAGGATCATATCTTAGTGGGTGAAACAAGCACCCCTGTCACGGGCAATGCCCAGTCAAGGAGGATCTGCTCTGCATCAAACAGGATCCAGAGCCTGTAAAAACATGGGATGGATACTCCTGTATGCCTTGAGGTGCAGCCAAAATGTCTTTCACTTCTCATGCTATGGTCAAAATGCTTTTTCCAGGCAGCATGCATACAGATCCATCTCATTCACACACGGAGGGGAAAGGTGGTTTCATGGATTTTAAGGTGGTTAATTTAAAGTCTGAGATTCCTTTTTTTGCTGAAAGCTTCTTCAGGTCCTAGAACCAGGTAGATATTTCCAATCAAAGGAAGTCCATCACAAGAATCTCCAAGTAGATATACTCTTTGGCACATAAGCCTTGATGGTGAATGTTAATCATTTCTTCACAGTTGTTTTCACTGCAAGATATTGAAGAAGGTGTACCCTGTAGGCAAGACACACAGCCTTGTTCCATGCTTGAGTTATTTCAGATTTACACTAGACTTACAACGGAATTCATTTAAATTTACGTGGAATGGATTCATTATATCTCAATGAAGTATCTAAATGTCAAGTGGACAAGTTGTGAATTTTAACCCTGGGTTTCCTTTCTCTCCTGACCCTATCATCCAAAACACGTTTAGCCTGTTATTGTCCTAATGTTTGTGGAAACAATGTTTGTGCAAAACCCTGAGATAGTGATTCAAAGTTGAGTTAATATTCCTAAGTAATTTAATATTCATAGAAGTTAACTTTGAATAAAAAATAGTCCACTGTATAAGGCATCTTGCTGGTGTGAGAGTAAAGGTGCTTTCCTCTTTTCCAGACTGTGAGAAGGGCACCTGGTTTGTGCTTCCCCATGTGTCCCACGCTATCAGGAATGGCTGTTAAATGCCTATGTTGTGTTGTTGACTTAGTGATATGATCTGTTTGCCATCAGGGACTCCACATAGTGCTTTGTACACATGCAAAGCAAGGAGTTACAGCTCAGTTTTTGCTGTTTGCAGAGGTTGACAGTCCTTTAATGTGAAAGAAAATCAGATTCTGAGGTAATTGCTGGTTTTGAGTACATGAAATCATCAATCAGTATATAGAATACAAGGTCAGTAAGTGATATGTGAGGACAAATTAATTTTTAATGTTATCAAAACAGAGGGAGATTCTCCCCTCCCCATTTTTCAAGCAGAAAGTCGAGTAGCAGAATAGGAAGGGGAAAAGGCACTTTATTTACCTGGAAGGTTTGTAGAGAATGAAACTTCAGAGAGGCTTTTGCTGGTGACTCATTGTCTTTGAGATGAATACTATGACCTGCAACAGAGCAGGAGGAACTGGCAGTAGTCTCTGGTGAAGGGTAATCAGTTAAGACTGGGATTCACAGAAACAGGAATTTTGGTGGGTTTATGCCACTGGTTGAATGTACCTGGGCTATTCTTGGTACTTCCTTGTCTTCTGATCAAATGGCATGTTGTTCTGCTTGAGATGGAGGAAAAAAAGTGGATTAAATTGTTCAAAGGTAGGTGGTAGGGTATTCTAAGTCATCAGTAAATTCTGTTGCTTCAGCCTCTTTGCAAGCTACTGCTGTTTTCCTGTAGGATATGACACTGGAGTCCATGTGCCTCAGTGACAATTTTGGCATTATGTATGAATAACTGATTGTCTGTCCTTCATTTTCAGAATATAAGTGGGAAGAGAAAGAATAATTAACCATGCAATTTCAAAGTAGGTGCCCTTATGTGGTTGGTTGCATAAGTTTCTGTTCAAAATGTATAGAGCTGTAACTGTGTAATTATAATATTTAAATTTTTCTACATGCAGAGCTTTAACTAAAAAGTTAACTTTGTATTCAAGCTCACACCAAGGGAAAATATTTATTTAATGCTTTCTAGTAGTAGGCACACATACAGTCTATGTGTCTCGGCAAGATGGCAAACAATGTAGGGTTTGCTTTTTATCACAGAGAGTGAGCCTTCATAGAAAATTCAGCATGTTTAGTTTTGTTAAACTGCTTGAGGTACCTCAGCTTTTCATTGAGAACATCAGCACAGAAAATTAATTTCTCCCTGGCTGAATGCCTAAAGCTACAGTCACTGATTTAGTTGTATTTACCCAAGGATTAGGTCAGAAATATAGGTACTTAATACTTTTCTAGCAAACCAAATTCACTAGAAACATGATCATGTTTCATGAAATGAGATAAGATTAAATTCTGTCTACAAAAAGAGCAATTTTTCTCATTAAGAATGATGATTCCAAATTCTCTGCTAACTAAAGCAGTTTAGAGCAAGCTGAAATGGCAGGGACACAGTCAATGTTCCTAAAACAGAAGTATCTGCTTAGGAACAATTTGGATACATAGGAGAATGACAGAAAAGCTGATGAAACTGCACTGGGCAAAAGGCATCCAAAAAAGCCTCCAAAGATCCTACCACGGTCCCTCTTCCCATCTTGTAAAGGAGTAGTAGTAAAAAAATCTGTTGAAGACAGTGCTTAACGTGCCGTCATGGTTTGATGTCTTTCTCACCAAGAAGGAGTTGAAGAGATCCCTCAGGGTGAGCTAGAAAGACCTAATTTGGCTAAATCATTGTCTAGCCAAATTATTTATATTTAATCACCCTTATCTGCCATCCTCTCATGTTTACTCTTTCTTTAGAAATACACTTATACCCTTTTCCAAAGAGTTTGTGAACATCTCTCTGTGTTCAGGGAAATGGTGGCATGTTTTTTTGCTACGTTTGGTCTGCTTGATGACTTCATCTTGTTTGATGGTTTGTCTTTTCTTGAGTTCTGTGACATTATTGTTTCCCATTTCCTCTCTGTTTTCCTGTCTTCTTTGTCCATAAGTGCTCTCCCTTCCCTTTCCTTAGTTTCTAGGGAAAAGTCCTACCATGTTCTGTATTTGGCCATCTCTCTTTGTAGCCAAATGCTTCTCAAGCACTTTGTGAAGCTCTTGCCTCCTGAACACCTTTCTTTCACTCTGTAGTTTAGGGGATGATCTCTTATTTTAAAGCACAAGGCTTTTTATTTGACTTTACTAAAGTGCCCAGCTTACCAAGAAATTAACATCCTCTATAATATTTGCCCCTATGATGACCTCTGCCTTACTTGCCATGAGTAGATCTATCAACCAGAAAGTGTAAGCATTGACAGCCCCTTTTGAGAGCTGCTCTCCCTGCAGCCTGACTGCTCCCTGGTATGTAACATTCTGCATTGCTGAGTTTGGTGTGTGCTCTGTGGCCCCTGGTTCACTCAGCAGGCTCAGGTGGGATCTGCCAGCCAGAGCAGTTTGCAGCTGCTCTCATGCTCTTAAGAATAGCCAGCTTTGAAGGGAGTGAAGTGCACGTAATAAAGGTGTTTACATCCAAATCAGCTAGCTCCAATTTAAAAGTTTGGGTGTCTGTTTTATTTTTTAATCTCTCTACAGCCTTCTTTGCTTCTCTGAAGCCATGAAGACTGCATTTGGTATTAGCTGTTGCAGGCAAAAGTAGTTCATTAGTGCTCCAAAACTTCTAAGTTAGATTATGTGACATACTGCAAGTATAAAACAAACATTAAGTAATGGCAGCCCTGTCAGTTAGGATTACAGTTCTTCCCAGTTTTGGATCTTCTTTACCAAAGAGAAGTGGTGTCCCTCCTCAAAAGAGAAAAATGAAGGGAAAAAAATTGCTCTTATTGGTCCCCTTAATTGCAGCTGGCTTTCAAAGGGTAACATCAGAGTCCAAATTTTCTTTGGGTGGATATTGGAGTATGCTGGTTATGAGCCACCAGAAGAGTGCAGGGCAGATCAGGGAGAAAGTGCTGATTAAAAAATAATTAAAACCAGTTTTCTTGCTTTATAGCATGTAGAGCAGGCCAAAAATCATGAGTGAGTAACTCTGCCTACAGATGGGCTTTTTGGTTTCTTTTTTCCTAATCTTCATTCACCTTCTCAATATGTCAGGGCATTTTAAAATTCTTCTCATGCCTGCAGCCCCCGTTTCTTGAGCTTCAGGTTGGTTTTATTTAGGGTATGTGGAGAAATCACAGGGGCTCTGTAATGTGTTAAATATCACAATGCATCAGCATTTGTACTGGCAGATAAAAGCAGCTGCAGGTTACTTAAAAGGGTGTGTGCAGTGTAATGGAAGAGAATTCAACCATGGAAAAAAATAGCCTCCAGTATTCCATCATTAAGAGGAATACATTAAAGCAGCTGCAGAATTAATAGCAGGAAATTCCTTATGATCCATGAAATTTTCAATCTATAGTATCCTATTCTTCCTAACAACTTCTAACTGCAAAAGTGAATTTCTCCATTTATTAATTTTGCCACATAGTGACTTACAATTGAGCGTAAATTGCCTGAAAACAAAATCCAGTTTCATTTGACTGAAGCATAAAAATCAGAGGACCATGGAGTGAGTAGCATTCCCAGCAATTATATATTCTTTTCCTGCAGACAATGAAGAGAGCAACCATTGAAATTGAGGTTTGTGGCCATGGTGGTCAGAATCCCACAGAGATAGGGGTCGGCCAGCACAATGAGAATACATTTCCTCCAGAGAGAAGAGCCCTCACTTGCCATGAGACTGCTCTTTCCTTACTGCTGTGCCATTTGCTAGGCTGACAAACTCGTAACATTTTGTGGGTGGCAAAGTGATGTCATTTTACTCAACAGCTTGTAGTAATTTCCACTCCTAACCCTTCATGAGAGGTACAAATTACCAAAGAAAAAGGTCTATAAGCTTACAGATGGCAGTATCGCTTTTCTTTTCCATTGAGATCACAACATCCTTCTTTCTAGCTGAATGACAATTGGCCTGTCACTAAGATTACATAATGTTGTGTCCCCTGAGGGGCTATAGTTTGGGATTCAAAGGACAGCTGTCAAAATACAAGTTCCTCTATTTTGAGCTTTAAAAGTCTCTTAGCGGGCTGTACTTAAGAATTTATCTTTTGTGTGTGTGTGTGTGAATTAGAGGTAGAGTTAACAATGGAATGATAATGAAAAAGCTACATTTACATTGTAAGTTAAATGATACACACAAGATAAAAATGACACACTAAAATGACTAGTGTTTGCTGTAAGTCATGGGCTTATGCAAATGGCACTACTATAACGACCCAGTGGGTTTTGGTATCCTGTGGTAAAGCCGGCTTTTCCCTTTGTTTTGCATACTATCACATCATACAATATGTAGTAAAATCTGCTCTGATTTTCCAGGTTTTATCTGGTGTCTTGAAGTCAGCTGTGCTCTAATAGCATTCACGGCTGTACATTGAGTGCCCGCAAATTACTGTGAACAAGCATTAAATCAAAGAGTCTCAGTACAGCCTTAGACTGTGACTGGAAGGGATAACTTGGGTAGTTTTGGAAGATTTCTCCAAAATTTCCCCAAACAAGAATGTTAAAAAAAAAAAAAAAGGAAAAAGATTGGAAAAATATCTTGGTTTGGGTAAGTGTTCTGGTTTGGCTCCAGTAGGGGCTTGCCCCTAAGCAGCTTCATGCCCACTCCCTCTGAGTGGGATGGGAGAGAAAATTAGAACGCCCAAGGTGTGAAAACTAGTGGATTGAGATAAAGGCAATTTAATATGTGAAGCAAAAGGTGTATGCACAAGCAATGCAAAATATGGGATTCATTCACACCCAGCAGTTGGCAGGAAAATATTCAGCCACCTCCAAAGAAGTTGAGCTCCATCTTGTGAAACAGTGACTTAGGAAGACAAATGACATCATTCTCACCTTCCCTTTTCCCCCTTCTTTCTCCCAGCTTTTATTGATGAGAGCAACATCCTGTGGTGTGTCATATCCCTCTGGTCAGCTGGGGTCATCTGACTGACCCTGGCCTCCTACAGCGAGCAGTTCTACATTTCCCCAGTCCCTGCCTTTGCCTTCTGTGGCTTGGGCAGTGTGACTGGACCTCTTGCAGGTGAGGACCAAGGCAAAAATGCCATCTGCTACCTCAGCCTTTTCCAACCCTCTGGTAACTAGGCCTCTTGTTTCCTTCTGAAGAAATCCCACATTTTCCCTAGTGTTCCTTTTATCACCAGCATACCTATAGAAGCTTTATTCCTTTGTGTTGCCCTTGATGTCCCTGGACAGATTTAATACTATCAGGACTTTAGTTTTTCTAACCTGACCTCTGCATGCTTGGAGAACTTTGTACTTCTCCCAGGCTACCTGTTCCTGTTTCCACCCTTTGTAGTATTTATTTTTGTATTTTAGTTTGTCCAGGAGCTCCTTGTTCATCATGCAGGCCCCCTGGAGTTTTTGCCCGACTTCCTCTTTGTTGCAATGCATCATCCCTGAACGTGGAGGAAGGGATCTTTGAATGTTAACCAGCTTTCTTGGGCCCCTTGCAGGGTTTTATCCCATGGTATATTCCCAAGCAGATCCCTGAAGAGGCCAAAGTCTGCTCTCCTGAAGTCCAGAGTAGTGAGCTTGCTGTGCTCCCTCCTTGTTGCTCTAAGGAACTCCACTATTTCATGGTCATTGCAGCCCAGGCAGAGGTATGTGCGTGTGTCCGAGCACCTATTTCTGGACTCTATCAAGCAGGGCATTCTTTTGCTGTATATTGCTTTAGTTGACAGCAAGAAAATCACATTTAAAAAAACCCAAAACAAACTGAATGCATACATAATATCACTTTTTCAGGTCTGAGTCACAGAGAGGAAGTAGTTGTCTGTGACATGAATGGAAAGGGAAACATCTGCAAAATAGTCAAGCTCTTGGATTAGATGTTGGTCCCATTTCTGAAATGCATTTAACACTGGGGGTAAGACGAATGAGACGCGCAAGTGCTAGAACACACGTTTGCTGCTCAGCTGTGTGGGAATGAATGAGAGGATGAATGATTGTTTTTATTTGCCAGTCTGGTTTGTGCAGGAGATTTATAGGATGGTACTCAGGCATGAATGGGAACTGTTGGCTTGTTTAGTCTAGCAGAACAAAAGTGAGAAAGGATGTCACTGCTACCTCTAAATACTGTCAGAGGGGAAAAGAGTACTTCATTGAAAGGACAATGCTGGCAGAGGAATGCCCTGGTATGAATGAGCTATAAATAAATATAGGCTGACTATGAAAGAAGTTCATAATCCAAGTCAAGAAACTAATTTCCAGAGTGGGGTAGGCAAAAAACCTCCAACCTGTTGCTTGTTTTAAAATAGAGCTGAGACAGTTTACAAATAGGATTGTATGCTGCTATTATCGGGCAGAATGAGGACTAAAGTTCATGCACTCTGAGGTCTTTTCCAGTCCTAGGCTCCTTGGTCCTACAAAGCATTTACATCAGATCTGTGCATTGCACAGCCTCCCAGAGCACATTGTGCCCACCAAGGTCTTTCTTTGGCAAAGCACATGTGGATAAATAGTTTGTTTGCCCTCTTTGACTTCTGCAGGTCAAAGCATCCACTAGGAATATGCTGGTGCCTCTTAGACAGAGGGAGCTGGCCGCATGGGGAGTTAAGAGGCAGTAGGCTAGGTTTGGGGTATCAGGATTATTTCTCTGCAAGGATTTTGAGATTATTTGTGCTTCCAGAATCGAGGTCGAGAGAATGGGGACATTGGGAGGTTGGTGTATGCGCACAGGGGCTGTAGGATTCACTGGGAGTCATAATCAGCAGTGACTGTCGACATCCAAGGTTGAGCTCTCATGTTTATAAACAATGTGGACTAATTTCTATGTGTTGGCAATTTCCTCTCCATTAGGAGGTTAGTTTAGATCAGTCATTGCAACCATCAGCTACCATCTGTAGTTTGGTTTTTTTTTTTCCCTAATGTTTTTTACTTCCAGACGCATGTTCTCACCCAGGATGAGTTGCTGTGAGCTGCTGATCTGTGAGAAGCAATTGCAGCAAGCATAAGTGGCTGATGTTGGTGGCTCTTTGTCCTTGGGACTATTTGCACTAGGTCTTGCCTTCTCAGCTGTTCCATAACATTTACTCTGGGACAGGCAGAGGGAGCAGGGAACTGGAGTGAGGTGGTGGACAAAGTAATTGAGTTTTAATCAAAACGCAAATCAGCAAACAGGAAACACTAAGTTACATAAGCGATATTAAACTTATTAACATTTTACGGAGAGGGAAGAGATATTCTCAGAGAAAGAATTATTCTTATTGGTAGTTCAGATGTAGTAGTAGTTCTGGCTAATTGACAGGAGCTTAACTATAACCTGTACACATTTCTCTAGGGAATGATATTATATATTGTACTCACATTTCTACTGAAAGTTATGCTGTATTGGTGTCCCTTTCTCTGTGTTATGTACCTTAGATGGAAGCCTTAATTCCACACATTCAATAAAATTAATTTCAAAATAGCTTTTAATTAGTCCATGTTTAATTAAGGTAAGAGGATCTGTAATTTAAAATCTATTTTTAAGTATGGTAAATGTACAGAGAAAAAGCAGACCAAAAATACACCCATGGGGAAAAGAAACCAGCTCTCTTCATGACAGGAGGTACTTTCTGTGGTTAGACGACTCACCTGGTTGTATCAACACTATTCTTCATGATATGAGAATTAGGCATTCTCACTCTTTCTGATACTTCCTTTTTGTTTAGGGGATTTGTTGGTTTTTTCATATGCTGAAGAGGGAAATAATCTGCACTTGTCTTTTTCTTTTTTCTTTTTTTTTTAATTTATAATTAGTCACTCACCTAATTTGAAAACCACTGAAAGAAACTTTGTTTAAAGAAAGGGCTACTGCTTTGTACTTAAGGTTACTGATTTGAAATTAAACTTTGATTCAGGTGATTAGCTATTTTTCTGGACACTCTAGGTTTGTCTTTTCTTCTAGCTTGGCAATAAGTATAGTTTGAGTCTTTTGTAGTTGTTTCACATATATATAATGAGGAATTTTTGAAAACTGATTTTGAGGCAGATAAGAGCTTTAGAAAGTAATAAAAAAGTTTCAAATAAAAGACATCTCTAATTTTAATTTCTAGTATTTTGGAGTTTTTTTTTCAAGAAGTGATTTTTGTTGGCTCTAAGGATGGCCTTTGTAGTGTAAAAATGAGCTGAGCAACCATAATCAACACAAGCTCTAAGGGAAAACCAGCCCAGGAAACGATATGGATGTTACACAAGCACATGGGCAGTACAGCCAGGTCCTTCCTTATGTTAGCCCTGTGGAAGAGGTGATGTTAGTGTGAAGCATTCAGAGATGATGGGGGAAGGAGGAGTGTGAAGGACAGAGTTTGAAGTGAACTCTACCTGTCCGGGCACTTGACTGCAAGCAGCAGCTTGTCAGTGAGCAGAGCAGTGCCAGGATGAGCCTGTCTTGCTGGTTTTGAGTCCTGATATTACACCAGCACAGACCGCTGCAGGTACAAAAGTCAGATACGTGTCTGTGTGTACGTGTGCACAGTGAATTATTTAGTTTCCTGACTTTTTCATAAAAATGTGCTTTGCTGTTAAACAAGGTGAGTCCCTGAATATTACTCACTTTGCTATCACAAACTCAAGGACTTGAAGTTCAAATCTAAACTGAAAATAATTAAAATTGAAGCAATTATAGAGATGCTGTGGGACCTCCAACACAAGAAAGTCACAGACCTGTTGGAATGAGCCCACAGCAGGGCCAAAAAGATGCTGAGAGGACTGCAGCACCTTTCCTATGAAGGCAGGCTGAGAGATTTGAGGTTGTTCAGCCTGGAGAACAGAAGGCTCTGTAGACAACCTGGAACAGCACTCCAGTACCTAAAGGGGCCCTGCAAGAGAACTGGAGAGGGATTTTTTTACCGAGGCATGGAATGATAAGACAAGGGTAATGGTTTTAAGATGGAGGGTAGGTTTAGACTAGATTAGATATTGGGAAGAAATTATTTAGTGTGAGAATGGAGAGGCCCTGGAGCAGGTTGCCCAGAGAAACTCTGGTTGCTCCATCCCTGGAAGTGTTCAAGGCCAGGTTGGATGGGGCTTTTTGAGTGGAAGGTGTCCCTGTCCTTGGCAGGAGAATTGGAACTAGATGATCTTTAAGGTCTCTTTGAGTCCAAACCATTCTGTGATTCCATGAAATACAACCCCCTTCTCCCGTGTTATATCAGCTTGCAGCTATCTCATACTGATCTCCTTGTCCTATTATTTGCTACTACTATTATCACTATTTACTGATTATTGTTAAGCTGTTGCAGCTCAAAAACCCTCAAGCAATGTGAGCACACATTTGTTCCCTTCCCTCAGAAGTAAGGGAACCAAGCCAAGGGAATGGGGACCTCTTTCCAGTTCGGCATGGAGCTGGGATTGAGGACCCTGGGGGCCAGGCTTTCTTCCAGAGGCACAGAACCATTACTGACCTGGCTGGTACCACCATACCTGCCTTCTCATCACTCATTTATTGCAAGAAAAGCTTCATTGCAGTATGGGTGCGTGTGCAAATATATATAAAAAATTATTATTGGAAATTTTAATACAAATCAGTAGATTAATATAATTAATATATAATATAAAATAGATATTATGTGTTATATAAATGGTATTTTAAGGCCTTTATAAAATTATTTATTTCCAGAAACGAGTGTGTGTATAAAAAGATGTAAAAATTGTTATTTAGATTCTAATATAAAT
>WEKY01051304.1:140553-158600 GCA_013390045.1 Picathartes gymnocephalus
CCCGGGGGCCGGGAGGGGCCGGGACGGGAACGGGAGCCCCGCGTGTGCCTGGCCCGGGCCGCGCCAGGCGCCCCGTCACAGAGCCACGGGCTCAGTTAGGTCGGAAGAGACCTCTGAGATCATCAGGTCCAGCCCCCCGGCGCCCGAAGCCGCCCCTGGCCGCGCGGGGAATCGCTGCGGCGTGGCTCAAAGAGACCCAGGGCAGCTGCAGTTTGGCCACCGTCACTTACCCTGTGCCCCAGAGCCCAGGCTCGCAGATGCTTTCATTGCAGAATCTACGTTCTCTTCGCAATCACGAAATTTAAGGGTGAATTTGCTGTGGTAACCACTGTGCTGTGCCCCCGAGGCCACAGGTATCCACAGGAGAGCTGGAGGGTTCTCAGGCTTGCAAGAGACCCACTGGGCTTTTGTCCTGGACTGGTACTTTTGGCACGAGAATGGTTGAGAGGAATGAGGGAACAGTGCTTTACTGGATATTCCTAGTCAAGAGGACAGTACTTGTCATCTCTGAGTCTTTCTCATGGTTGTTGTTATTCTTTTATTTTCTTTGCCTCTTCGCCTACTGTTTTTTATCTTACTGATATCCAGTAGATGTTATTGGGAGTTCTATTATTAGGGTTGTTAGGTTTCTTTTTTCCTTTTTTTTTCCCTCTCAAGTTTTCTTTAATCTAGATAAAATAAAGTTAAGGGAACAATGTGCAAAAGTTATGTTTTGATCCAAAGTTATCCATTGCTGCGTGGTCCCATTTACGCATATGAGTCTTCGAAATCCATAGCAGGAAAGCATTGCCTTTGAAAATTCTTTTTTAACATTGTTAAAATGTTAACAATGTTATTAACATTGACTTATTTATGCCATGTGAAAATGTTAAGTAAAAGCTTGAAAGAGCAGATGCCTTTGTTCTCTGAAGATCACCAATGTGGAGGACGCTTGACTTGCTGGTGAAGGACTTTTGCCTGAGAGTGCAGTAAGGCCTAAGAAATGCCCATGTGAAGTAGGAATGCTTCTGTTCTCTTCTGTACTCAGGTGATGATATCTGTGTCTGTCCACACTTTGACTGACTTTCACAGGCATCTCTAGAACCAGATGAGCTTTCTTTTATCCTGAGAGTTTGTAGGAAACCCTGTGCCAAAAAGGCTGTTGCAGAATCCAGTATATGCTGCACATCCTCAGTAGAGATCAAAGGGACCGCTGGCCTTGCAGACTTGGATCACACTGTGCCCTTGGGAGGGCTGAGGATCTCTGCCCAACTTAAGTGTGAGGGAGCCGTGTCGTTTACCAGATTTGTTGCAGCTTCTCTGGATGTTCTTCTCATCCTTAGCAAAGCTCCTCCAGATCTCTGGGCGTTGGCTTCAGGGCCCTTGGTTTGGGTGTCTGGCTCCTGACAGGCAGCAACAGGGCCAGGTTTCAGGGCCAAGTGAAGAGCAGAACAAAGGGAACATCCAAGTGCCTGAGAGAGGTGCTTATACACACCAGTAGTTTTATTGTCAGTGGGATTGGGGGGGCAGCCTGACAGTCCTGGAGTCTATATTAAAGTCCCTTGCCCTGTTCTGATGTGATGTGCTAATCTCCTAATGCTTCTCACAGGCTTTTCTCTGTAGTTCCAAGGCAAACAGCAAATAGCCCAACATTCAGCTGGGCTTGTCTTTCAGATTTACGTGGGTGCTGCTAATGTTGCATAATCAATGCTACCAGTAAGAGCTGGGTTAGAGCCAACACCACCCTTCTCTTCCAGATTCTTGAAACAAATGTTGCTGAGGGCCTGGCGCAGAAACAGTGGTGGTACACATGAGGTCCTACATTTATTTCAAACATGGCAGGATACTCCAAGAGAGCATTCCAAGTTGTTTGCCATCAGATGTCATAAGGTTTATGTTCAGAAGGCTGTACCACTTGGTAGGTACACTTGGGGACAGAGCAGGTTACTCTCTTGGTGGCATTAAGTATTCTTGTTTGCCATGCCAGTTGCATTTCTGCAGAGGAGTGAGGTTCCCCTGGGTCCTTAGCTGGAAGGAATCTCAATTGAGTAGTTTCACTGCATTATTTTAACTCTTAGAGATCTTTTCAACATATGTTCTTTCTTGGTAAACCTCCAGCAAGTCAACTGAGCTGCAGCAGAATTGATCACCAGAGTTTATTGTTGTTGAATTGAGCTCTGTTGACTGGATTTTACTTCAGATTAATTCTGTCCAGAGCAAGACTGGTCCTGTGCTGCTTACACCATCACACATGTCAATGTTTTCAACTCGATAAGGATTTGAGCTGTATCTTGCTGTGGAGCTGCCCTTGTGGGCTGCAGAGCTCATTCTCTACTGGTGGCCCCCAAAAGTGTCTGTGGTAGCCTCTTTTGGATCTTCATTTGTGCTCGTCAGTGGAGGTTGTGGATACTTACAACTTTCTAGCCCATGTAGGGATAAAAGAGCAGGACTCATCATTGCCACCCAGGTCTCCACTGTCCCCAGCAGCTCCCCCAGCCCCACTAATGTGTTGCAGAGCAGCAGCAGTGAAGGACTGTGTACGTGCATGGGGCTGAGAGAAGCATGTGATGTTGCATGGTCTTGCTCTCTTTGGTTTTGATCTCTTTGGTTTTATATATATTTCCTTGGAAATTTCAGGAAAAGTGTTTTGGGGACTGTAATGTATTTCCTTCTATATAATACTGATTTTTTTTTTTTCCAAACTGGGAATGACCCACTAATCATTTACTGATTCAGATAGAACATTTTCCCTGCTTTATTCTCAGTTTTAGCTTCCACAATCCAAAGAAGGAAGGGAAGGGGTGTGTATAGCTGAGATCACAGTGCCAAATAGGGACAAGGCAGCTCTCTTGTGCTTAAACAACAGGAGGTTAATTAATTGGCATTCCCTTACCTAGTTTTCCATGCTCTGTTCTCTAACACCAGTCAGTATTCATTTGGTGTTTTGAATCACTGCATCCACTAGGGGAAAGGACCAGGGTATCTAAAATCCTCCTCTTAATTCAAGATCTGTGAAGGAGTTGACTATGGAGGGACTTCAGTCAGAAGTTAAATATTTAAGGAATACTTGATTTTAATAATAGCAGATTGTATCCCTTCATCAGGACAATTCAGAATAACATCACATGGGAGATTGTATTCACCCACATCATGGGAGCATGTGTGACCCACTGTGCCTGACTGTAACAGGACTTTATTAAGATCAGAAAAAAATCTTTATCTTAAAGTAAATCTCAAGGTTTATTATTTTGGGTTTTTTTTCTCTTAATGACATCAGGATGCTTAGAAAAATGTGAATCCATGCAACTTTTCTACAAGTGTAGTCAAAATCATTTGTATGAGTGAAACTGCTTTAAGCCAGAGCAAAGTTCTCTAAAGTCCTAATGGTGATTTAATTGTTACTTACAAAGTAGATGTTCTAGCTCATGGCAAGCAATAACTGCTTTCATACTGTCAGTCTGAGAATGTTTTCTATTACTCCAACTTTGTATTTTTTAGATGTCTTAGAGGGGTGGGAAAAGCAGCCATTAAAGAGAAATGAAAATCCATTCCTTAAAACTTTTCATCATACTTTGAGGAATAGGGTATTGCTCTAATGACTTGGAAGACTAGGAAAACAGTGAGAAGAATGATAGCCATTTTCTGCTTCTGGGGAGGTGCTGTTGTGTAGCAAATGTGTGAGGCCAGTTTTCTGTGTGTATGCAGATATAAAGAGTTGATGGTGTGCTGTTGGGGCAGAGCACAGGATGGGAGGATTTTCACAGAATCACAGAATATTCCGAGTTGGAAGGGACCCACGAGGGTCATCAAGATTTGGGAAACCGTGTTCAGAAATCATGTGATGTTTCTTGACTTGTATGTTACAATTTCTGCGAAGCACGAAAGTGCAAGTGGCATTACAAAGAGGCTAGAAACTATTATCTTCTTCCCTACTGCTAAAAAAAGGGATTTTGAAATATTAAAATGCAAAGAAAGAAAGCTGGGCAGCCTTGTAGGATTTTTCTAAGAAAGCTGGAAGACTGTCAGTGCTTTGATTAATAGCCTCATTAAGTTCAGGGGGTGTTCATAGGATTTGTACTGTAAAAGGAGAGTAGCAAGAGATTCTCAAATCTTGACAATTTTTACATGAGATGTGTTTGCAGCATGCTATAGTTCTTAATAGCATTTGCTGTTGTTTAGTGAAACAGTGCTTGAGTATGGAAGATTTCTGATGTAACTGATTTAACTTTTGATTTAAAAATTTGTGTAAATTTATCAAAATCACCGTTTTGCATATGAATTTTCCATGGGCTGAGTCCCCTCTAAGTGTGAGCAGCTATTAAACAGTATCTTCTTCCTTCTGTCACAGGTGTGGACATTGTCAGCGCCTCCAGCCAACTTGGAATGATTTGGGAGATAAATACAACAACATGGAAAACCCACAGGTCTATGTTGTTAAAGTGGATTGTACTGTAGACGTTCCACTGTGCTCTGAATATGGCGTGCGCGGATACCCTACGTAAGTATAGAAAGAAGTCTGCTCCTATTTTTCTGTTTTACTTTTCCATGATCCTCTGCCAGTTTCTTGAAGCTAGCTTCTAAGCTATATTTTTGCTGGGTTTCTTTGTAGCTCTTTGGACCTGTGATGTTCATTTTAAGCCTTTTTACCATGTTGCCAAGTATCATGTGATACATAGTACTCTTATGCTTTTTTTTTTTTTTTTTTCCTTTCAAGAAGCTGTTTTATGTCTTGGAAGGTGGCTGTGTTTAACTGAAGTCCAGAATTTTCCTGTTCTTTTGTCTGGGAGTGTCTCTTTCTGAAGCAACAGTACATTGTGCAGCTGTGATATGCATGACAGCTGGTTTCTACTAACACTGCTTTTAAAAATAACTTGACACAATTTTGTCAGTACAATGCACCCTTCATAACTGAATTATAGGTGATCTCTTGGATTCTTAGTGAACTTAGTGCAAATAAAGCAGTAAACTAGTAGTATCACTTAGCGTAGCAGTGGTGATATTGTGTGGACTTTTTTCTAGCTAAATTTGCTTATATTGATTTAGTATTTTTAGGTTGTTATGTTTATGCTGTTATAAAGGATGTATGTCTTACTACCTCAGCTTTGGTGGGCAGAACATGGTCTAAAGTATCTATGAGAAGTCAGTGCCTTTGGATTAGATATCTGTTCTCTTTTAAACTGCCAAAAAGGAGCAAAAGGAATTATTTTTCATTCATGTCTTCTTTAAGGCTTCTTGCAAGTATGGATGGGATCCTTTCAACTGCTTTATTAATTACTCATCTTAGTGGGGATAAGTAGAGATTGTAATCATCTGTAGCCCTTCCACAGCCTGTGTTTTTCAGTTTCCTTCCCTTTGCTCACTTTGTCTGGCCTTTTTGCCAACCCCAGCAACAGCCTGAACTTTTCATTTGCTCCTGGCTGCACCCACTTCGACGCAGATGAGTGTAACTGAGTAGAAGTTGAGAGTTATAAATAGCCTAGTCCTTGTTGAGATAGGAGTTGTCCTTAAGGGCAGTGTGTGTCTTGGTTCCACTAGAAATACAAAAAAATAATGAATATTACAGTTCTGCTTTCATATCTCCAGAAGTGAGCCTTGGTTGTCATTGCATATTTGCATAGATTATACTGTGGTGCTGTTCCTCTTAAAACAGAGTGGCAGAGATTTTTGAACAGGAAAAATTCAATGGATGTGCAATTGCTGGAGGGTTTTTTCCCTCCCTCCTCTTTAAGGTCATTGAATATATAGGAGTAGTTAGTGCTTGCTTTCATCTATTTGAAAAGTAAAAATAATAAGGCAGTCATCTGCTAGGTATAGAAATATAGCAATGAAGGGGAATTCATGGTATCAGCTCTCTTCCTGTCTGAATCAGTTTTGAACTAGCCTGTTTCTAAACATCTCCAGCAAGTGAAATTTCACAGCTTCCTCAGGCAGAGGTATTGTTGCAAGTCCAGGATGTGCTAAATCCCTACACTGCTTTTCCAGAAACCTGTCAAAGGAAAGGCTGCATCCCCTTTTCATCCCCTCAGAGAAAAAGTGGCTGAGCAGGTCCCTGCACATCTTAGTACAGTTGTCTCAGGATTATTTGGTGCTGCAAAATAAATACTCTCTCAACTGAACTAGATAAAAGTTGCCCTTGTTTGCAGAAAATAAAGGTGCAGCTAGATTTTTTTAAGGTGTTACCTGAATTTTTTTTGTTATTTTTCAGAAGGATTGCCAGGAGGTGTGTTTTAGATGTTCTTCTTTTTCATTTTTGTTGCTTCCTTATTACTTTGACTTTCTATCATCACAAGGAGCATTCAAGAATACCTTGAACAGAAATGACATTGGGAGCTCTTATCTCTTTTGGATGTATTTGCATTATGTGGTTTTGCAGCACTTTAATATGTTCATTTCTTCCAACTGTGGAGAAAAAACATTTCAAGAAACAAAAGAAGCAGTGCAAAATGACAGCTTGGCAAGGAGAACTGAGGGCTAGGTGACAGTAGTAATTGAAACTCTGATTTGCTTCAAAAAATAAGATTAGGTCAGAATTCAGTATCACACCGTTATCAAATATACTTCCATTTTTAACTTAAAATTTAGTAGTAGAAGCTTTAGGTAGTTTATGGAGGAGTTTTGATAGTGATTATTAAACGTTACAGTCATGAAGTCTGAATGCCTACAAGCAGTTACTTATCTACTTGTCCTATTGACTTGTCTCAGTGTGTTTTTAATCAGTTTAATACCACATAGTTTAATAGCCCTACCCTATGAGAGCAGCCAGGGAACAAAAGGTGAGGAGGAAGTTCCTGGGAAAATAAGCACTAGATATTTTTCCTTTCGTGATGGAGAGGTGAACGAAACAAAATTGATGCTCTTTAACAAACTGTAATAGGATTCATAGAACTAAATGCTGAAATTTCTAATTTGCTTTTTCTTATTGATCAAAGTAATATTACGCTATGCTGATTTTTAACTTGGTATTCCTTTTTTCTCTGTTAAAAATCTCCTTAAAGCTTACATGGGAATGAAAAAGCGTCCTAGGTTCTAGCCATGACACTTTAATCTGAAAGGGATGCCTTATGCTGCTGTTAGTGGTCAAGAGATCTGTTACTGCAGCCTGAGCTGCATTGCCATGGATTAACAAAGCACATTATCTTTCTGAGAATGTTTCCTGGGTGAAAATTTTTGCCTCACTCTTCTCTACATTTTGACTCTTTAGGCTAAAGTTGCTTAAACCGGGACAAGAACCTCTGAAATACCAAGGCCCTAGGGACTTCCAGGCACTGGAAAACTGGATGTTGGAGAAACTAAATGAGGAACCATCTGTAAGTGAAAAGGAAATAAGAAAAGGAAATACTGCTTTCTGCAGGCTTACTTATCTATCATTTCTTTAAGTTAGGTTTCAATTTCCAGGAGGAAATCTGTTCCTGAGAATAAAAGTCAGGTTGCAGTATCAATCTGAAACAGCTTAGATGTAAGTCAGAGTAGTAATTAAAACTGTCATCCTGTGATCTACTCTCTCTTTCCTGCTTTGAAAACTACCGTACATAATGGAGTTTTAATGCTTACACTTTTGACATTTTAAGATACAATCTTTGCTGTCAGTTCATTTGACACCTGTAGACCATAATGTTTCTAGAGTAAGAAAAGCAATTTAGCTCTGATACATTATAAATTGCATTTGTGATGGGCTTAATTACCTCTTAAAACATGGATGCCGTCTTTAGCTCATTACTTTCTGATAATGTTGTGGCCTAAAGAAAAGTTTTTAAATGATCAGGTAAGTAAGAAAAGCTAATACCATCACTAGGAAAATCCTTAAGTTGAGCGGTAGCGTTCACATACGGGAGCCAAGACTTGCCTAAAATTAAATTTGTGATTGCTGTTTCTAATCAAGAGAAAGCTTTAGTGATTGCTGAACCACACTTAGAACGTGATTATTTTTAAACAACCATGGTGTTTTTAATAATTAAAATTAAATGCTAAACTGTTTTAAGAAATACATTTTGTGGTTCCTAAAAAATGCTTTTCAGCTCGAGGGTTAGAGTCAGGAAAGTATTCACTTGCTTTTGCTGAAATGCTCATGAGTTCCTTGCAAGTTATAGGTATGAAGTGTTCACTCTATTGCCATTGCTGCTGTCTTCATGGAGCCATTAGGTAGACAGCATTCCTTCTGGCATTAGAGGACCAGAAAATAGCTTTTGCACTATTTTTAAATAACCCAGAGACCACTGAAATGGGTGTGATGGCAGCTGTGGCTGATGTGTGATGCTCTGGAGGAACTGTTATATAATTTAAGTGCGTTAATATATGGTGATGCAATGAATGCTACAGCAATTACTGTGCCTTGTGGCTACTACAGCAGAGTGAAAGACTGGTATTCCACAGATTCTGGTAACTCTCTTTTATGTGGCAGTCCTTATCACCTTTTGCTTTCAAGTGGTTGTTTTTTAGGAAACATTAGGTACCTAAATCAAGCTAAATAAGGAATTGCTTTAGGAATTTACAATTTCATAGTTTACAGCAGTATCACAGAATGGTGGGATACGGGGAACAAGTGTTGTGTATTTGCCGTAGAAGAGAAATAAAAGTTAATTTTTCTCGTGAATAGGACCCAGAATCTGATGTGGAACCACCAAAAGCCCCTGAACCTAAGCAGGGAATGTATGAACTCTCAGCAGACAATTTCAAGATGCACATAGCAGAAGGTAACTGTTTTTTCCTAAAAAAAGAAACTTGGTAACAGAGACATTAGTAGTGGGAAGTCCACACCAGAAATGTTAGTTTTCAGGGTACCTCCTTCCCAATTTTATTTTCCAGTAATATCTAGTGAAAGAGGATAAAATGGCAAACTATGTAAAAATGTAGTGGTTAAATTACTTATTGCAGACTATGAGAAAGTTTAAGTACAGCACTCTCAAGGCAGTAAAATTATGGCCCCTAACCCCAGGGAAGAAGCTAGTGGGGCTTGCTCAACTAAACTGTCTCTTTTCCTGAGTTCCTTGCTCAGTCACCGCCTTGCCACTTGGTGTTTTTGCAAGTCCCATTTCCTCCTTCCCTAGGTGCTGGCTTGTTCTTCCTCCCAGGCTGTTATTCTGGATAAGTATAATCCACCCTCTTCTTCCTTCCAGCCCCCATCCCATTCCAGTCTGGCCTTTTATTTGATATTGTTTTGCTTCCTTCCTCCAGAATTTAATGTGGGCAAAACACTTTGTCTGTTTGGCTATTTTAAAAAATATTTTGTCTGGAAGCATTAAAATTAGTGCCAGGAGGGATACCTAATATGGGAAATTTCACCCCTCACATGATGGTTTTTTAGACTTTGAGCAAAATCTAAAAATACAAACTTTGGGCTGGCATGACAACAGAGGATCCTACTTTCTCTGTCTGTTATCCAAAAAAGGAATGCTGGATTAAATTAAATGTTTGCCCATTTGATATCACTAGGGAGGTCGAACTAGAATTTCTTAAAGTAACCGTTAGCTGATTAGAAATATTTTCGTGTGTAAAACAGCATTTTGAGCAGCTAACTTAAAATTTCCCAGCAGGTCTGGCTTAATGTGGAATTCAATCAAAATTCTCAGTTAATTTTCCTCTAAGCTATCAGTGAGATCCTAAGCAACTTAACTACCTTCTCAGACTGTAAAGTTCAGTGCATTGTAAGTGTTTTAGTGGTTTTATTATGTATCCATTGGCCTTCATAGAGGAGACATTCTCATGGTCATATCTGATGGTTAGGCAGGTTTATGATCATCTGTGAATCTGTTGTCCTCTCTTGACTTCAGTTATGAGAAGTTCAGTGCTTAAATTTGACATGAGGCTTAGCAGTTACACCAGCAAGGTTGACTTCTGTTCTTAAATAGCCTCCTTTTACCTTTTTGCTGCTTTGGGACAAAAATAAATGATATTGTTTTCTATTGAGGAGAGTATGTCAGAGTATGTGGCAAAGAATAGCTGATTTTGACTAGATGTTCTTATTAATTCATGGGAAATTTAATTTTGCAGTTTACTTGAACAACACAGAGCATGTCAATCAGTTTGAAAGTCTTCCACATGCAGACCAATCAAGTTAGAGTACACTATTACTGCAGTTTGTTTCCTAGTTATTTTGTGCTGCCATTCCTCTGACCTTCCTTTGTGGACAAGCCCTCAAACTAGAAATGAATTCAAGTAATACCAGTCCCAAAGCAGTCTTCAAAGGATTATGAATAATTCTATTAAAAAGAGGGTTTTTCCTAGTTGCTGGTGTTTCCTGCAAATTAATTTTATTTTTTTTTCCTTGTTTTAATAAAATTCATTTTTATTTCATTTAACAGAGCCTTGCCTTGATGTGTGCAGAAAATGTGCAGCAATTTGAATTAATTAATATTAATTGAAAGAAATTGCATATTCTGGTACTTTGCAATTAATAATATATACTTTTATAATAAACATTAGTAGGAGATAGCACAGAGACTCTCCTTTGCATAAAATTACACAAGCATCTACTCAAGGTGGCAATTTCTGAGTAGATGACATGAAAAATCAATGAGCAGGGAAGAAAAAGGAGAATGGAAAACTGAACAACATTTTTTAGGTAATTCATGGACTTAAGCATTTCTTAGGAAACACCATTGCCTGAAGTTGAAGTTTAATACTTTCATTTATGCTGTTATCAACATGTATTCCTTGCTAGTTCTTTCTACTCTGTAAAAGGGCAACTAATTGACACAGTAGAATTAAGCACTAAGGTAAATGGTTAGGTTAAAAATACCAGTTTTAATACCTCACTTGTTGCCTTGAGATTGTGAAGCTGTTTGGATTTTCAGGAAATTTGGCAACGCTGTGGGACTGCATACAGTATTGAAAACCTAATTGCTGAAGTATTTTGTCCTGGCCTTTGATTCACAGTGTTTCCTATCTTTAACTCAGGAAATACCTTGATAAATTTGCAGCCTGAGATTAGTACCTAGTCTTTAACTGCAGCCAAGGTAATTCCAAATGAGCTAAATATTTTTTTTTCTTTTTTTTTTTTTTACTTGAAAGGTAATCACTTCATCAAGTTCTTTGCCCCTTGGTGTGGTCACTGCAAGGCTTTGGCCCCAACCTGGGAACAGCTGGCTCAAGCCTTTGAGCATTCAGAAACTGTCAAGATTGGTAAGGTAGGTGAAGCACTCTTAGTCTAAAAATATGGTTTGTGTCAACATGTGTTTCAGCCAAGAATCATGCCTTTTGTGCTATGATTTGCAAATAACAATTGCTATGTTTGTCACCTCTTAAATCCTTTTATAGTTTGTATTTTAATTTTGAGACGATAATTTTTTTTTCTCACACATCCACAGTTAACAGGACTGACTTCCGCATTTTAAGCAAAGCCTTGTTGCAAACAAAGCTGCCTTTCTGCATTTCATGGGACTAAGTCTAATACTTCAGATGCAGGGAGTAACATTTTGAGACATGTTTTTTATTATGCATTTTCTTTGTCAGGACTTGGTAGACGTCAGTATTTATTTTGAGTGGGAAAGTGACTTCTGATTTGTTCTTTGCAACACTGGATTCCTTAGCAAGCTTTAGCCCTACTGGGCTCCTTTTACGATGAGTTTTGCTGTTTTGGTTTTGGTTTTTTTCCTTTTTTACCCCACAAAACTTTTAAAAGGTTTCAGGGGATCTTACACCTTAAAAATTGATATCTTGTCCTGCTTTACTATTTCCCTTAGGGTTGATAACCAGGTTCTGTGGTGTATTTACCATGGGAGCTTGTTACTTGTACGTGGAGTGACTTCTGTGCAGAGGTATGGAGGTGGTCTGGCAATTGCAGTTACTGGCTTTATTTGCTGACCCATACCTAAGTCCAGGTGGCTCACGATGGGAATCCCTCCGTATCTGCCAACAGTGGAAATCAGACCAGGCTCAAATTCCATGTCCCTAAACTTTCACTGTGGTTCCACGGATGTGAAATACTGCATGGCAGCAGTGCTGTCAGTCCTGCAGAGGGACTCTCCCTCTGCTGTCTCCCCTGCCTCTGCCCTCACAGCACTTTCAGCTGTAGTAGGAGGGATGAGCTTGACTTTTTCTTTTTAATGCTTTTGAAAATCTTTTAATTCAGGTATGCTGTACATGTACAGCACAGACCAGCAAAGTTTAACTTTAGAGGAGACATATATATATATATAAGCACAGTTGAACTTCAGAGAAGACACACAAAGATATATATATATATTTTCAGACCTGGTGGATATAAAGTTAGATTCCCTCTGAGAATGAAGCATCAGAAGCTATTTCTCCTTTGAAGCTTTCTGTACTTTTTGACACCTTTGTTTGCTGTACTATGAAATCGTTGCTTAAGTATCTTTCTGAAGTTACCATTCTCTGGTACCCAGAGAAAAATAAACAATAAAATTCCAAAATTTCTGCTTTAATCAGTTGTCTGTGGTGTTTGCAGTTTGTATTACTGAGAATTGCTATTTAATACTTCCATTACGATTTGTCTTGATGCCTAGACAATTTTGTGCAACTGTATAGCTTGTGAAATATCTCTTGAAGCATGGCTTGACTAAGATTTTAAGTCTGTAAGTAAACAGGAAACACAACTGTTTCTAAGAAGGTTGAACCATGACCTTCATCTAATCTGGGGGAATAGTGTCTTAACACTGTTTAATCTCTAGAATTGATCTTCAGTGAAAAGCTTATAAACTAGTAACTTTAGACTGGTTTGTGACATACTAGAATTGAATGTTGCTATGACTTGGAGCTTCCCTTGGAATACTGTTAACTTGCTCACTGTTGCCATGTCTTCTGAAGTCTTTAAAGAGTAGCCTTTTAAAAAATGGGTGAGCCAGTATGTCTTCACTTTAAAGCTCTCTCACATTAGTGTTTTGTGTCTCATTGTCCATGCACTGATTTTATTAGCTGAGAACACCAAGTATTTTTTAATTGAAATATTTAATTATGTCTCCATTGTTTATTGTAACTGCTACTACTTCCTTCTAGCCATACCTCCCTCCCCGATCCCTCCTTAAAAATATAAATACACACAGAGCCTCCCAATTATACAACCAAACCACTGTTTGGAAGGCAGACATAATCATTCTCAAGACAGTACTTGGTACTGAGTTTTGCCAAGCCTTGTATTACTTGTTCATGTATTTTTCTGCGTTTTTAAACAAGGGAGGCTGTGATACTTGTTGTATGTTTATTTTAGGCACTGAATAGTTTTGGGTTTTATTCTCAAAATGTAGGTTGACTGTACCCAGCATTATGAAGTCTGCTCTGAAACCCAAGTTCGTGGTTATCCCACACTCCTCTGGTTTAGGAATGGTGAAAAGGTGAGTCTGCAAGTTTAGCAAAAGATCACACCATTTTTCTCTGAATAATATTTGGACTATGCTTACATTCTGGAAAAAAGGATCAAATGGACATATACAAAAGTCTGCTTGTGACAGGAAAGATGTTGGGGGTTGATTTGGGTACTATGGAAGAGGTAGACTTTGTCCACAGTTAAAAGTTAAAGGTTTTTGCTCCCCGTGTTTTGCAAACAACTGATACAGTGTTCATAAATCTGTAAGCAGTATCTCCAGTTGTGCTCCTGTGTGAGAGAATTCTGGGTTTACTTTATCATAGTATTTGACTTCCTATGGAACACCAAAAAAACCTGAAATAGAAATAATAATAAAGTATGTAATTTTCACAATGTGTATCAGAAGGTTGTCATCTCTAAGGGGTGCCCATCTGCTGAGTGATGTCTAGAGATACAAATTTTCCTTCTTATATAAACCTGAGCATTTCACATGACTCTGTGAGTGAGAATCTTGTGTGCCTAGTTGACATTTTTCCTTGCAGCGATTCAGAGAACTAAAATATACTGAAATTATGGGGAGATAAAATATTTAGAAATACGACACACATGAACAGCAGGAAATAAACATATTACAAATTGTAGTGTTATTTATTCACAATTTCAAGATTAGTTAAATATATTCAATGTATATTAAAAACAGGTTTGCAAGAGAACCCAGGACTACACTTCTAGCTCTTACCTGCTAAGTTCTGGGCAGAGGGGGAGGAAGAGGGGATTTTCTTCCATTCATCTTTTATTCCTTTTGAACATTTAAAGTATCAGCACTGTTAAATTTTGCTACTCAAAACAGTTTAGTGGCCACTGCTTGTGGCAATTTTCTGGCACTCTGGAGGGAAACTGGCCATAAGTAGATATGAGGTTTAAGCATCCATATAAGATTGGACACTAGGGAATTTAAATGAAGGAGCCCCTGCATTGTTGAATCCCAACCAGATTAACATATGTGTGCAGCCTTGTGACCTCTCAAGGCACACATCAGAAGCACAACTAGCAGCTGAGGGACTGCTCAAATCAAGCATGGTGGCATGTCCAAGGCTAGAGGTTTTCAGTTAGTTAAAGTTTTGCTTAAACTTTGTAATTGAACTTGGAGTTCCTTGGAGTTATTTGTATCAGGAGTGCAGTGAAAGAAAAAAAAAACACTGCTGTTGTCTTTGGTAAAGCTGAACCTTGTCCATTAATCTGAGCAATGTATTTCAGTTGACATCAAACTGTCTTTCCCCACTGGCAGCATGGCATTCCTTCGTGGAATACTGCCACCACAATCACATGTTCCTCCATGGGATACAACATATTGGGAAAAAGCACAAAACAACCTCAGCAATTTTCCAATAATCTGGTCCAGAAATTCCTGAAAATCTCTGGCAGCTATGACACTGATCAGTCAGGGGAAGGAGGAGAACTGCTTCAGTCATACAGCCTTGTCTGTGATACCTTCATCCCCTTTGCCATAACTGAAGTCTGGCATCACACCGCTGCTCTTGGTGAGATGCAGCAGATACCCTGGGAGGAAGCAGTGGGTGCTGACCCTGCCCTGCTGGCATGGGTACACACAAACAGGTACAGGCTTCTTGCTCCTTAGGGATTGACACCCAGTGCCAGGAAAGGGGCAGTAGTTATAGGTAACATAATCAGTTACAAAAAAAGAAAAATGTATAGAAAGAGTTCCAATGATAAAATTGAAGAGATGTCTGTTCTTTTTTCTAATGGAAGACTGTATGTTGTTTCTTAAAGAGTCTTCCTCATCTGCGAGAGGAGATATGTCTTGCAGCCCACACCAGATGGGACCACATCTCAAGAATTCTATCCAAAATGGAGATGTAATGCCTCAAAGATAGGATCTCTCTTCTGAACAGATAAATTAGCACTAATTTTCACAGACAGCCCTGAGGGCAATCATGAAAGAGCCAGATTGGAGAGGCCCAACAGTGGATTTGAGACTAGAAGCTGCTCACAAGTGCTCTGATTTCTTGTTCTGACAATCTCTTGATTGTGTTGTTCTCTAGATTTGTGAAAGTACCTGAAATATGGGAAAGTATCGAAGGCAAACTGTGGCCTCAAAGCTCAGCTGGGTGACTGTTTTATGTGCAGGTTAAAAAATAGGATTAGACTTTTGTGAGAGTGGTGCCATTGGAAATGTCTGCCCTGCAGCAGGCTGCTGTCATCTCTTGCTCCCAGGTGAACTTAGGTGCCCAGAGCGCATTGCCTTACTATTCAGGTTTTTCAATGATTTGTGGCAAGTGTGTAGGCCAGAGGAATAACTGTGTAGTCCAGAGACAAGCAAGTTAAGGTTTCCAGCCCTGTCTAAGCACTGTTAGAGCTCAGAGTAACAGGGACCACACCCAAACCACAGTGGGTATTTTATTGTTCCTTGTAGTAGCTTTAGGTTCAAAAAAGTAAAACTTTGCAAAAGCTGACTAGGATGACACAAGAAGGTCGAAGTGGAAAAGTTTCAAAAATTTGCTTCTACTTTTCTAAAATGCCTTTCATTTCAAGGAAATATTAGATTGTTCCCTGTGGGTACTGAAGAATCTATGGCAAAAGAGGAAGACATGGAGTGAATGGAATGTCACAGAGAACTTTAAGAACTAGACAATCATATTTATTATTAAGATGCTTACACTTGGCAATCTTATGTTTTGCTGGTAATTATTTATTTTCTACGTTAACTGCATATAGAAGGTTGCACAAACTATTTGTTAATTGTAGGGTGACCAGTACAAAGGGAAGAGGGACTTCGATTCCTTAAAGGAATACGTGGATTCCCAACTAGAGAGCTCTGGGAAAGAGCCACCAGCAGATAAACCTTCTGAAACCCCACAGCCACCACCTGCAGAACCCACCCATGTTGAGGTAAGTGCTCCTGCACTCTGCAGCAATGTAAAGTGTTCAGACTGTTTTAGCAGCCTCTCTGCGTCTTCCATGTGTTTTTTTCTCTCTGTTAGCTTGACAATTTCTGGATGTAAACTGTACCAAATACTTTCCTGGTTATTTTTTTAGTAATTAATGAGTGGAATCAGATCATAAATCCTAGAGATACTTTTACTAACCTGATGAATTGGAGAAGGAAAAAAATCTGATTCCTATTTTATGGTTGCAATAAATTTAGATACAGGCATAAATGTGATGGTTTTGGCCCATGGAACTGTTGATGCCTAGATCTGTATGTCAGCATATTTCACCACTATAGAGATGGACATTTCTTGCAAGAATATCACTTGAGCCCAGGAGGGTGGTGCACACTGCTAAGCCCCTAAAAAAAATCCAGGGTCCTATACTTAGAAATCTATCTGCAGAAACAGTGAACAAAGATTATGAAGACCAGTACCAATATGGTAAGGTAATGTGTCCTGTGACAAAAAAAAAACTCCTTGGGATTTGAGACTTATTTTAATCTTGGTTGTAGGACAGTTACAGGTTTATAAGTGTTACCAAGGAATTGGTAGAAATAACCTTTATGTAGTTGTAGTTCATGTCATATAGTTTTTCCTTCTTTTCTAATCCCTTTGGCATTTCATTTACCATCTTTCTTGGAGATGAATGAAAAATTGGTGAGGCTGAGGATTTAAAGCATAATTTTTTCATGAAATGTGCAGAACATACTTTCTGCCTATAAAATAAGGGACAGGGATTTACACTCCCTTGTGATATAAAATGAACTTAAGTAATTAGGCAACAATATTATTATATAAATAAGTTTGTATGCAGCTTCTTACAGGAGAATATTACCTTTCCCAGCTGACTTTTCCAGCAGCATTACCCATCTTGCATAAAGTGGCTTACCAAACATTACACAGCACACAGATTTGAAATTTTCACACTCTTCAATTTTTATTTTTTTTAATTGACCTCATGTTGGGAAGATCCTAATGAGCTGGTGTTAGTACAATGCCAAAAGTAATTAGTTGTCTTTCTATTTTTATAGAAATAACACAAACCACATGTGACACAAATTCCCACTTCTGCCTTGCATTCACCAGCACACATACAAGCAGGAAAGGATTGTTGGGGGATTTTTTTTGCCAAATAATAGTAAACATCATGTAGGACTCAACTTGTCCTTACACCTTTTATCTTCAGATCCCTTGACTCTTTGTTTTCACAAATTTTGAAAAAAGGGGCCAGCCTCTGTAGCCAGCAAACACTGACTGCATTTGCCATCAATTGACCACAGCTGGTACCACAGGCAGCAAAAGCAATGAGCTCCCACTCCAAATTTGTATCCCAGTGTTGACCCCTATTTGGATTCCCTTATGTCTTCCATGGCCCAAATACCTGCCAGCCCTTTTACAGAAGCTGTACTTTTACATCCATGAGACTTCTCTGCTGCTGACATGGCTAAAATCATTCAAGAAATGATCCAGGTGGATTAAGGCAGTGTGACCAGCAGATGGTCAGATTATGTGATTGCATTAGATGTCTTTTTTTTGAGACACAAAAGCTAAAATTGAGATCTGATATTACATTTATTTTTGTGTTTTATTTTATTTTATATAGTTCACATTGCTATTCTGATAGTAATCTACAGATCTTTAAAATTTGTTTTACTGTGTGAATCATGGGGAAGTTGCTACTTATCAGGTTTTCAAATTTTATATCTTAGATTGTATATTATGTTTGGAACATCAGTTTTAGATATCCATTTAGGAAAATCAGACTAGAAGCATACTGCTTACTTTTTGCTTCATTTAATTATTTAATAATTAGACAGTATAAAAGTATAATTTATAATTTTTAAATAATTATTTAGAGG
>WEKY01051305.1:3457-16064 GCA_013390045.1 Picathartes gymnocephalus
TTCATTGGTGGCTTTGGGGTTTTTTTTTTTTTTTTTTTTGCTTGAAAGAAGTTTCTAATTTATATAATCAGACTATGATTTCTCCACCCAGAAATCTTTAACAAACCTCTTTGTATTTCCTACTCCAGTTACAGAAGCAGGATTTGGTGCAGACATAGGCATGGAGAAATTCTTTAACATTAAATGCCGCTATTCTGGGCTCCAGCCTCATGTGGTGGTGTTGGTTGCTACTGTCCGAGCTCTGAAAATGCACGGGGGAGGACCTGCAGTAAGTACTGGGAAAGGTTTTCAGTAGGCCTGAGGGGCTGTGCCTGTTGTTCTGATCCAGTCACTTAAAGCCCTGTAGCATTTGATGAGCTTTAAATTGTCTTGAAATTCACAGTTGTAAAAGGAATTGGTATTTCCCTATTTGTCAACAGCTTCACTGTAGTATATTACAGGTTCATGCCTGCTTGTTTTACTGCTCTAATGAAGTGCCTGCATACTGGGCCACTTGTAACAGTCCCAGAGTGAGTCATGTATTTTGTCATGCAGTCTTTTTTTCTTCCTTTTATTCTTTTCTTACAAAGAAAAAGGGTCAGCATGGAGTAGGATGTTGTATCTTGATACCGTTTAATAAGAATCAAGTACCACTTGCTGTCATGGATAAAAGTCTTATGGGGCTCCATTTCTTTCCCCTTTTTTCACAGGTTACTGCTGGGGTACCTTTGCCAAAGGAATACACAGAAGAGGTAATCTCTAAGCTGTTGTGACAGTGGGCCAGCTAACTGTGGTCATGACATGATGATGTCATGCAGAACATGCTTGGATTACTAGTGTGTCACTTACCTAGCTGCCACAGGAAGGCTTTGTCATACAAGCTGTAATGTTCTTTTTTTTTGTTAAATGATGTTACTTTGACTCTGCTCTTTCAAACAGTTATTGTCCTTGACCTAGCCAGTGTTGAGAGCCTTTTTTTTCTCCTTAACTCATGCATTTGTCTGTATGCTCAGTTTTTCATAGTAATATCTACTCTGTTTCCCTAACCCTCTCAATGTGGAGTAATTGCTTAGCTGTAATATTATCTATGAAAAAACTCAGAGTGCCTCTCTAATTACTGTCTTCTTAGCAGCAGGTTTTGTTTTTATTCCCTCCTCGTTTGCAACCAAGTGAGGAAAGTGAACTGAAGTCTCACCTTCCATCCTTATGCCTTGAGTGGTTATGTGCCTTTGGATAATTGACCAGGCTCTATACATTGTTGCACCTCTTTCACTCGTGGAGCTTCTGTATATATTATCCTTTGCATAGGAAGGGATGAAATGTCTGAATTTCCAGGAATAGTTTCTGGTGCTGCAAAATGTAAATATATGTAAACTGAAAGCTGTTGCCACAGACTTCAAACGGATGTCATGAAATTCACTGCTGGTGATATTTAATATATAAAGAGAAATGTGTCAGAGAGGAAACTGAGGCTTTACTGTGGGGAGTTAATGAGAACAGGTATTAACTTTTTAAGAATAACAAAAAGTGATAAAAACTGATTTCTCTTACCTTGACTTGGGAGCTGAAACCAGTGATCATTAGAAGTAGTTACTCTTTTTCCTATCTTTTGTCCAAGAGTGTGCAGTGGTCTGGACTGTTCCAAAACACTGGGGATTTGCCTTTGCAGTTTCATTCCCATTTTGATGTTTTTACCATTAGCTTCTAGATTTAGTGGGTGTGGAACAAAAGTTTCCCTGCCCCTGATAAAATATGCTTCCTGCTTGCTGTCTTTACAGAATCTTCAGCTGGTGGCAAAAGGCTGCAGCAACCTAAACAAGCAAATCCAGAACGCGCGGATGTTTGGTGTCCCAGTGGTCGTGGCTGTCAATGCTTTCAAGTGAGTGACCTGGGATGGGGAGGTGATGCAGGGGTGTAACATTGTGGTACTTCGTTGTGTTTAACACAAACTCCTGTTTTCAGCACTGTTGATGTGTTGTTTGCAGCATTTCTGTAGTCATAAAACCACAGGATGGCCTGGGTTGGAAAGAACCTTAAAGGTCATCCAGTGCCACTCCCCTGCCATTCACTAGGCCAGGTTGCTCAGAGCCCTATCCAACCTTGCCTTGAACACTTTCAGGAACACTTTCAACACCTGGGCAACTTGTTCCAGTGCCTTTTACCCTCACAGTTACAAATTTTTTCCTAATATCCAATCTAAACCTACTCTGTCAGTTTGAAACCATTCACCCTTGTCCTGTCACTGTGTGCTCTTGTAAGAAGTTTCTCTCTAGCTCTGTTGTACGCTCCCTTCAGATCCTGGAAGGCCACAGTTTTGCATTGTTGGAAAATGCATAAATTGGGCTCTGCATGTTGTACTGCACGGGAAACAACCACTGTGTGGTCTTTTTAGGCAGCAGAAGTACTTTGGGCTGTGGTGTTAAAGCTGATGCCAGCCAGGGAGGAGGCTGTGGTGGATAACCCCTGAGCAGCTTTCTGGTAGCTGTGATTTCTTTGGACAGGTTTTAGATCTTGTCAAGAACAAACATTCCTTTACTGTGTGTGCATTCTGGTACAAACATGCAAACTTTCTCCTTGCAGGACAGATACAAAGGCTGAACTGGCCCTTGTAGTACAACATGCAAAGGAGGCAGGAGCATTTGATGCTGTGGAGTGCACTCACTGGGCAGAGGGAGGGAAAGGAGCCCTGGCCCTGGCCCGAGCTGTTCAGAGAGCATCCCAGGCACCCAGCAACTTCAGGTTCCTCTATAATGTGGAGGTAGGAACTTGCACTGTTACAGAGATCCTTTGTTTATATCACTTGGTTTCACTAGCTAAAGTTGCTTAGGGCTGTCTAAAAGGCTGCCTGAGAAATCGAGAAGAAACGTGGGTTAGAATTGTAACATTGATTCCACCAGTCTCAAAGACCTAGTTAGTCAGTTCTTACTGTTTTGGCTACCCACTGAAATACTGAAACATGTTTTGAAAACCCTCAAATTACTAAGTATTTTGTTCTGCAGCAAATGGAATTAAACCTTATGTCTATAGATGGGCACTTCACAACATGTGTGGAGGATGTGAAACTGCTGTGATGGTGCAGGTCTTTGTACTTTGACCACACTGACTTCCCTGTCTTTTTTGTTTTTCTAGCTGCCTGTTGTAGATAAGATCAGGCTTATTGCCCAGCAGGTCTACGGGGCAAGAGACATTGAGCTGCTTCCAGAAGCACAGGAGAAAGTTGCCCTGTACACTAAGCAGGTGAGCTTTCCACATCACCTGGGAGCAGTGATGCTTTTCATTTAAAATTACCAGATTGAATAACAGTGTTCAGCTTGTATTTGAAGAAAATCCTCACTCAAATCGTGTCTTTATCCAGGACTCGCTAAATGCTGCTATGACAGAGGAAGAAAAGGATGTGGGAAAGGAGAAACTGATTCTGTCCTCTAGTGAAGGAGAGAACTCACTCATCTAGCTCAGTACCATCCAGCACCCATCTGTAATAGTTTTGGGGAGAAAGGGCAGGAGTATTTAGTGATCTTTCTCTACTATACTCTCCAGTCTTTCAGCATTTGGAGAATTAGGGAATTACAAGTCATTATGTTGGTTTTAAATAGTCTCTGATTATTTTTTCATCTTGTTCCATTGAGATCAAGTTCCACTAATCAGTTTTGAGTCCATGTGGATTTTTGTCAGTCACTGCTATGTTGAGGAAAGAGTTCTGTGGGTTATACAAGACTTGATGTGAAAAGCTTTTGCAGTTTTGAACCTGCCATCTGGTTGTTGAATTTTATGTTTTCTGGTTGCTGTGTTGCTTTTGCTCTTCTCTAGCATGACATTGTTGTGAATTTACCTGCTTCTGCATTACTGAAGGTCTTTGAAGAGAAAAGCAATGCGAGGACTGGCAATTCATTAGTTGCAGGGTGCTGTAACCGGTTTTCCTTTTGCAGTCCATTTACTACTGGCATGTATAGCTTCTCACTTTTGTGCTTCTTATATATTCCTTTACAAGTCCATCAAAATCCCACAGGCAGGCAATTGCCACTTCCTCACAACCTACAATTATATTGATCAGACATTTCCAATTAACTGACCTCATCTGAACAAAACTTGAACTCTGAGCTGTTTAACATTTTGGGAAGAGAGTAGGAATTAAGTCAGCTATTAAGGTTGTATATCCAGCACTTCCATACCATTAGTGTTTTCCTCAGGTGGATGTGCCTAGGGACATGGTAGTTCTTTCCTGAGTACTTAATGGGGGGTGGGGAGTGAATTAGAGAGAGAAGGAATGGGGATGCACAATGATCAATGGATCTGACAGGCTGTGGCTGAAGCACTTGTTGGGGAATAAAATGTCTGATGTCTGCGGAGAATAGCACAATACAGCAATTACATTTTTGTACTGGAAAAATGACTGTTTTTTCCATTTATGTCATTCCTTTTCTTTCTCTTTTCCCAGGGATTTGGAAACCTGCCAATCTGCATGGCTAAAACTCACTTGTCGTTGTCTCATGACCCTGAACAAAAAGGAGCACCCACAGGTTTTGTTCTGCCAATCCGAGACATTCGGGCCAGCGTTGGGGCTGGATTCTTGTATCCACTGGTAGGAACGGTATGTGATAGCTGTGGGGTGAGCAAAAAACTTCATGTGCATTCCAGGGATCACTGTTAAGTATCTTAAATTAGGAGAGTCCTTGTCATTTACAGTTGGTGTTTTAACAATCCAGTGTATCAGATGCCTAAATAGGGGTTTTCCTCTGGGGGAAGAGGGAGGCTGAAATAGACATCTGACATTTGAATAATTAGCAAGCCCCTGCTGTATCCCTCAGGTCCCACATCTCTCTTTTCCTCGATTTTGAGAAAAGGGTGAGCTCTGTAGTTAGTGAGTTCTAGGAACAGTCTGGTGGAGGGAGAAATCCTTGGCTCTCCTGGTTGCTGTTGTGACTTTGCATTCCTGGTGAAAGCACTTTGCAGGTGACCTCTGTGTATACCTGTGGATCAGGGCAGAACAAGGCAACCCCTCCTAAGCTTACAGAGCAGATGCTTCTGGATGAGATACCTCCAGCTGACCTGTGCTGTCAATCATTTATCAGGCTTTCCTGCTCTTCAGTTCTCGTGGTTTTGCTTACCATCTGTTTGCTGTTCAGCCTGCAACAATTCCAACAACTCATTTCACTGTGCCCTTGAGTTTTTAGTTTCTGTTCTTTGATGTGATTGGCATAATGTCAGCTGAGAGGGGAGAGAGTAGCAACAATGGAAACAGGATCCTGGAACAGCTTTGATATATATTGCCCGGCAGAAATAGGAGCTATCTGCAAAATGAACTCCCTCAGGTTTGCATCTGTAGAAACACCACTAGGATGAAAGGATCCACTGGAAATCTTACCTGGGGAATCTCTTCTGGGCAAATGTTGAGTAACTAGTTCGATTACCTTAGGGTATGAGGCAGTTGGAGCAAGCAGCTCTTTTTCTTGTTTACTAGACCTGAACCATTTTCTGAAGTTTTCACGGCAACATGTTTTTTATAATAAAGTTTCAAAAGCATTAGGGGTGCATGACTCAGTTGAAGTTTGCTGATTTAAGAGTTGGATCGTCTCTTCCTTCAGATGCTAGCTAGAGCCAAATATTGGCTGCCTTTTTCTTTTAATTCTTACTTAAAAAAAAGGTAGTTAAGGTTTCCAGATTATCCAGCACAAATAAGGTAACCACATCCTGATTAAAGTCTGGCTCATCCATGTTCTAAAGACTAATGTGTGTTTTGGGATAGAATGAAAGATAGCAATGCCTGTTCCTGTTACAAATGGCATTTTTTGCAAGCCAATATTTAGTCCAAACAATGATTTATTTTATTATTTATTTCATAAGCATTGGAGAAGGAAAGGGTACACTGCATTAATGAGTAAACAAGAGAGGAATGTTTTCAGACATTAACATTTTGGCTCTTTTTCTGATGTCTTCAGTTTCTATGGAGTTGGACTTTTTCCTTTCTGCTCCCGCACCCATTTCCTAATGTTTTCTTGGCCATGTAGCGAATCATGGTGTTAATTCTGCCAGACTTAACAATAAATCTTGTGGCTGGGACGTGATCATTCTTCTGTAGTGTCTAAAACCAAGGGAATGGATGTCCTTTCAAGAAGCAGTCTGGGGCATTTTGAATCAGATCACTATTTTAAACCCATTCAGCAGGGGATGTGTTAGCCTCAGAATAAATTTTTGGCAGCGCCCATTGAACTGTGAGCTGAAAATGCAACAAATATGTAGCTCTATGCAGAAGCTGTTAGGATAAATGTGAGGTGAAATTAATCACTGGTGTATGCCTATTCTTTTTATCTGAAGTTAATCACAAAGGCGTGTCACTTTTTTTTTTTTCTCGGCTTCTGAGTTTTGGATTTTTCCTTTTTGGCTCAAAGTTGAAACTGTTGTACCTCTATGAAATACTGAGAGATTTTAAAGGAAATATAATTTCAAAGGTTATCTAGATTTAAAGTGAAATAAATAATTTGACTCAGATTGATTTGGTTTCTTTTCTGGTGCCGCTGCTGGATTGAAAACAATTCTGTTATTCAGCTCTGGTTTTTTAGATCCTAAGTGGCATTTATTTTGAAAGATCCACAAAAGCAACAAATAAGGTATGTTTGATTGGTATTAGTTTTATTTGAAATCTTGCAAGCCCATGTGGGCTAAATTTTTCTTGTAAATAAATAGTGTGAATTGCCCTGTGTTCTTTTTGAGCACATGTGGTATTAAAGGGGAGGAGGATAAATGAGAAAAAGTTCATTCCTTCAGCTCTGAAAATAACTGAGTGCATGAAGCATTGTAGATATTTGTACAGAAAATTAGTAGCCTGGATGGAAATTATTCTGCACTGCATGGAAATTTGGGGTTTAAGCAGACTGCCTTGAAGTAATAGATAGCAGAGTAGCCACTGCGGGCTGCCCTCTGGATAGGAAAGGAGGAAAAATTGACTGTTCATTTCAAAATAGAAAGTGCAAGAAATGGCAAAGTCAGGCACATTTTCAGCACCTCCTACTCTATTGAATGTCACTCTCTCAGCTCCTGCTGTGGCCCTCTGAATCTGGAGGTGGAGATCTGCAAAGCTCCGTGATTCTCCAGTGGTACATAAATAAATAGGAAGTTTCTTGCTCTTCATGAGCAGAGATTGGGAGAACAGGAAAACCCTTCTGGGTACTTTGAACCTCTTAATACTTTCTTGAGAGCAAAGTATTTATACAGCTGAGCACAAAGACAAGGAATGGGGGTCTTCTCTGTGGACCCCCTATTCTCTGTCTGGGAAGGCAGTGGATCTCACATAAAGTTAATGCAGCCCTAGAATTCATTACAAAGAGGGGACTTGAAGTGATTTTTACCTCTGCATAACCCATGAAAGACTTGCAGTGGTACAGTATGTGTGGGGCTGGTGTTAGCACTTGTAAATGGCTTAGGAAAATGGGCTGGGACTCCAAAAGCTCCCTGAACAGTTTTGAGAACTGCTGAAAGACCTCACCAGCAGACCTGTCCCTCCTTGCTGCTTAGCTTATTATCAAAAGGAAGATGTGGAGGTAATTTGATTAGTGTGCAAAATACTTGCTCAGAGAGAAAATACCAGGTTGCCAAAGAGATCTTTAATCTAATGGAGACAGGCATAACAATACTGACTGTGAAAGCTGAGGCAGGGTGATGCAGATAGAAAATGAGAGCTTTCAAGTTCTCCCTTTTTATAAAAGCACTTAATGACCACTGACATAACCTACCAAACATGGTCACAAGTTGTCCACCTTTGCAGAGTGCACGTTGAGCCTGTGTGTGCTGCTGGGCTAAATGCTGAGTTAGGGGAGGGGAAATGCTGTCAGCTGCAAGAATAAATCAGGCCAAGTGTAGTTCCTGCCAGCCTTGTGTTCGGCATCCCTGGAACTGGGTACTGGGCAGTGGGACAAGTGCAGAGGACTGGCCTGAGGCAGCAGTGCTGGCAGCTGCTTTGTGAGCTTCAGTTCTGCCCCTGCACAGCCCTTCTGAGCATGTTCCAGTCAGAACTGACTTCTTCATCTCTGTTTAAGCTTTATCCCAGTTCAGAAAAACCAAAACAAACCCTACCCATTTAAACTGTCTTCTCAACGGTAATTATTCCTAATTATTTAACATGTCTAGTTCTAGACTGTCAGAGATTGTAATCAGCTGAGACTTTACAGCTGGCAAAGTTATATTAAAATTTGTATCCCCACTTTAGTATCCAGAAAACTGCCAGAAGTAATTGTTTCATCACAGCCAATTCCATGAACACTCCTCCAGCAGTGAACTGGTCAGCTGGATAGCCAAGTACTTTTCCAAATCTTGGGCTCAGTCACTTGCAACTGCAGAAACCAGACTTAATTCTCATCATAAAAAGCAAAAATTTCGTGTCTGTCTACTGAGCCAGGAGTTCCAGTTTCTTACGGGATGCTTCGAAACAGTCCGTGACCATCATTCTGTGGTCCGTTGGTGTTCAGGGAGCTGTTGCCACCCAAGTCTTCAGTATTGGATCTTGTGCACAAAGTGCTGCTGCTGCCATTTTAACATTTTATCTCTTGTTGTCCAGATGAGCACTATGCCAGGACTTCCTACCAGACCCTGCTTCTATGATATAGACCTGGACCCAGTGTCAGGAGGAGTAAATGGGCTCTTCTGAAAGGAATGATTAACCAAAGGTAGGTGCCTTCTTGAAGGCCTTCAATATTTGGGCTTTATTTTTCCAAAGATCTTGAGATAATGGAGTTAAGCCAATCCCATATTATGCCACATGTTTCCAAATGACATTTGATTACAATTCAGCCTGAAAGTTGCCTGCAGTACTATATAATAGTAATTAAATTTTATTTTTGTTTTTAGCTCCCAGAAGAACACCTGATGAATCATGTAAATGGAACTGTGCTCTGATCTTTTTTTTTAAGTCAGAACAAGATATCAGTGAGAATATAGTGCAAGAAGTGACTGGAAGGAGGAGTGCTGAAGAATCAACCACTAACTTTTAATCTGTAATAATTTTTAAACTGCTGTGTTGCAAGCTAGTTGACACTGAGCATACAAAGCATACTTCCTCTACAGACCTCCCACTTCATAATTGTAGCAGAAGCTTGGGTTTAATGACCTCCTTTGATTCAGTGACATGATTTTAATAATTAAAAATCCTAAAGCTGGAGCTGTTTGAAACAGTCTTGGGACTTAATTGTCTTAACCATCGGGGTTTTGGAGCATATATTACCTTTGAAAGTCTTGTTGGCTGCAGTTTCCCATTTGCCACGCAGAATTCTCTGTTCCACTTCTCGCACTGTGGGAGATCCTGCTGTGCCCTGGCACTGCACCAGTGTCATTCCAAAGGAGCAAGGCAGAACCCCTTGGCTTCCCAGTGCTTACCCTGCCTTCTGCTGTGAATTATTCTTGCAGGCACCTGAGCCACATCAGATACTCCAAGCCCAGCTGTGACTTCTGTATCCTTCTCTCAATGGAATGAAACCTCTGGATATCAGATCTGGGGGGACTGGGTCTCTGGGCCATACCTGTGGCTTCTACCAAATGTGTCCTTTGAACCATTTTCTGCTCAACCATAAGTGCAGTTATACCATTGACGAGCCTTACTTCTGAAGGTACCTTTTTGGTCAATAGAGACAACATGAATAGTGATCAAGTGACTTGTAGCAGGTTTTGTCAGCAGGCCAAAAATCATTTTGTAACATGAAGATAGCGTTGCTGCCAATTTTTTAACTAATACAAATAAACTGGCAAATACTGCAAGTGCTTTTTGGGTTTTAATGTATGGACTGAAATTACTGAATCAGAATTTATTTCTGTGATTAACTGTACACAACAGCAATCCTTGTATTGACAAGTAGGAGTGATTATTGCAGTAATAAGTAGCCTGCAATGCACCAGGGTGTGTATGTTTTAATCTAGTTTCCTTCTCTAGATGATGTATGTCATCTGTAGGAAATAAACTACCTGAATTATTCTGTGAATGTGAGATACTTGCATCTGACTGCAGAATATCTGAATTAAGAGTCATGAGGCCCATCTGCTTGTATCAGAACTGAATCTGAGAACTGGGAGGATCAGGATGTAGGTGTGCACCAACGTAGGGGAGCATCTGTAGTACACAGTGTGTGAGAATATATGCATATATATATATATATGGAGAGGAAGAGAGATCTCGGTCTCTTCAGTTATTCAGGAGGGGAGAATAATTATACGAAAGTTACCTGGTTGTGACACAAGCAGACAGAACACTTTAAATAGTCATAAGAGCATTTGAGATGCATTCACAGCCTCCTAAAACGCTCCTTTTGATCTTACCCAGCCAAGGATTTCCTGGCAGCCAGGAGATCAGGCTCAGTCCCTTGCAGGGGGTCAGGAGGGGTTCCCCCATTGCTGCCCAGCCCCCCTGCCTGGCTGAGGGTGCCTCCTCACCTGCAGCTCCTGGGCCCAGCCTTCCCTGGAAGCAGGGTGCCAGAGCAGGTGCTGCCAAGTCTGCTGTCAGTTCCTGCATTTAATCTTCCCTGCTACACTGCTTTCCTGTGAATGCTCTGTGTTCCACCTTCATTTTATGCTTATGAAAGATGGGATAAGTGCAAATTTATGCTAAGATTAGCCTCCTTCTAGTTTAGCATGAGATCATAGCCATGTGCTTGGGAGATATGGTTCAAGAGGTTGCTCGTCCCTCTCCTGCAGTGAGGCACAGTGCCGGATCAGCCACGAGCTGTTGAAGGGCTTGCTACACAACAACAAAACACAAAGGCCAAAAAATAGCCCCAAGCATCCCCAGAGATTAATGGGGAATGTTTGCTAACGTGCACTTCCAATCTCTCTCTTTTCTTGCAGGATGGATACATAAATAGGTTATTTTTTTAACTCTCCTTTGCAGCTAAGGGTGCCGCCAGCTAGGTCTTGTCCTATCAAATAGGACACAGAGGACACTTAATTTCCTCTGGCTAAGTACTGGATGGTTCTCTTCTCCTCCTGTTGCTTAGAGAAAAAACTAATTACGTACAAATTTGTTCTCTGTGGGCTATTTGGGGGCCTGGTCCTTAGCTAGTGTTATGGCCATCCGTCCCCTGAGCTGTGCTGTTGTGAGAGTCCTGTATCACATCCCGTTAGAAATAACACAGATTTATGTTTTTAAGTGGTGCTGGGTACAAGAAAGAGGAAAAGGTGTTGCTTGGTTGACTTGTTGCATGTCACTAGCACCACAGAAAGAAAACAGGATCCAGCTGGGCCAGGATCTTGTCCAGCTTACCCAACTTCTGACCTGATCCTTTGCTTGCCACAGACTCTGTCTTTTATTTCCCTTGCACCACAGCCGTTGGTGCTACCATCTGGAGCTTCAGGAATAATTGGATTCCATGCAAAATGCTCCCAAAGGGGGATTCATGGCAGCTTACCTCCATCACACCACCGCATTCCCCTGCCTCACATTATCCATCCTCGTCTGCTTCCCTCCCTCCCGCCTCCAGCTGCAACGAGGGAAAAGCTCCTTGCATTGAAGGGCCTTACTTGGCTTTAATAAAGAAGTGGATCATAATTAGAACCCACCACCCACCTCGCGAGAAAAGCTGTTTCCAAATGAAGTTTATTATCCTGAGTGAATGCGAGCAAACACATCTCAGAGGGGAGCTTTTAAAAAGGCAATTCCTTGTGATGCTCGATGCACTTTTTCTGCCCTCCTGGCTGGCGTTTCAGCCCAACTAACCCATTTTGTACCTTTTTTCCCCATGAAGAAGCTGAGGAGGGGGCAGGCCACGTGTGTTCTTTCTAAGCTGGCCCTACACTGGAAGCCACTTGCAAGTTCGAAGTGCTGCTTTGCTCAGTTTCTCGTGTGTAAACACGCTGTGAAGCAGTTAATGTCTGTAAAGCCTTTGTGGGCGTCAGTTCCCTGTGGAGATGAATGGGGACGTTTGGGCATCTCAACTACAGTTTCCTGTAGTTCATCAGTGGCACTGGGTAGTCCTTTTTCTGGAGGCTCTCCCATCAATCATCACAGCTGGAGCTGTGATTTTTTTAAGTCAGATCTCAGCTGCTTTGGAGAGAAGAAAGGCTCCTGTGAAAGGCACTTTCTCTGGTGTTTTGGGCATGGATTAGTTTGAAGCCAAGAGCTGGCTGTCCTTACCTCCACCTCCAAAGGTGTAGCTCCTGCTGCACTGCCAGCAGTGAGTGCTGAAAGCTGTGAAGGTTTCAGGTGGGACACAAAAATAGCTGCCAAGAGCAAGACCCCCTCCCTTCTCACAGAGCCAGGAAAACCCCAGCGGTCCCTCCTCCCTGCGGGGTGTGCTCCGGGCTGGCTCCCTTACAGTGCCTCCTGCTGCCACTGCGATCCAAACTACAAACCGCAGCTCGATTTCTGGGAGGACCTTTATCTCCAGCTGAAGTTCGTGCGTTTTGGGTCTGCAGCTGCTGTGCACAGCCGGGGAGGGGACGGAAGGTTCCTCTGCCAGCAGGCAGATCCTGCCCCACCAGGAGGGATGCTGCCCGCCAGAAGAGCGGTGCTATCCCGCCGCAGGGCGGGATGCTGCCCCGCGAGAGGAAAGGGATGCTGATCGGCGAGCAGGGAGAGATGCTTTCACATAGCAGGAAGGAGGCGGCGAGCAGGTGCCGGCAGAGCCGGGCCGGGGCGGGGGGCGGGCCGGGGGCC
>WEKY01051305.1:16300-33604 GCA_013390045.1 Picathartes gymnocephalus
TGCGCACCCGCGAACGCCCCCAAAACTTCCCGGGCGCGGGGGCGGCGGAGCCGGGCTGCGGGATGCGCTCGGGGCACCGGCAGCTGCGGGTGCGCGCTCACACGGCTCTGACAGCTCCGCTCGGTTTCCCCTTAAAATAGTCTAATTAAAATAATAATAATTTTTTAAAAGCCCAGATGTGCTGCGGGGGAAGCGTGCCCCGGAACCCTCTTTTAATCACCCTACTCCTGAAAAACAGGGCACGAAATGCCGTGTAAAACCCTGCCCGGAGCCCCCCAAGCCCGTCCTGCAGAAGTTGGTCTGTTTGTGGTAACACCTTTTTGCATCGTTCTATCCGAAATCTTCTGATGATGTTTCGAGGCAGAGCTTTTTTTTTTTTTTTTTTGGCTAAGGTTGACACACATCTTACAACATCGTGTCTTTGATGAGCACACACGGTGTTAATTGAGGTTGCCATGGGAGGCATGCACGTAGTATAAATAAGCTCCCTTCTTGCCATGTGATTTCGCTTTTGTATTCCTCAAGCCTCCTTTTTGTATTCTCTGTTTTTGCATATTGTCATATGGTGCATTAAAGATAAAAATATCTGCTGTCTCAGGGTGTAATTTCCCTAGCTGGAACTATAAGTGCATATGGAGCAGTGGGGAAAGGATTTAGCACACTGTAGGAGAAGGAAATATGTGTGTGCCTCTGTAATAAGTATTCGTCACAATATGGGCAGTTATATAAAAAAACTCCCATTTTACCACATAAAATAGCCAAATAGTACTTTCTGTGATGGAACATCACTGGGTTGACATCTTGTGGCCTTATTTTGCCTTTGGATATTGAAGCTAATTAGTGAAAAAAAACCTGCTATAGTGCATCCAGCCCTGGTCTGCCTCCCAAAATGAAGTGTTTAGAGAGAAAAAAGTTTTTAGTACTCTTTAAAAATTACTCTGCTGGTCTTATCACTCATTTATTGTGTTCCAGATAAAAGATGAGATCCTCGGTCATGCTTTGCAGCAAATTTCATGTAACACACAAGGGGAACTGAAGCAGAAAGCAAAGCCAAGGCAAAGCAGCATCTGACCTTGTCACTGGGGGGCAGAAAACAGCCGCTGGTTCCACTGGTGCTTCAATCAAGCTCCCTGGGCAATGTGGAATTGCAGAGAGCTCACAAAGTGCAAGTTCCTTCCAGGTCCGTGGGGTGAATAAAAATTGTTAACTCTTGGCTTGATTTGTCATCCTTTGGGGGAAAAAAAAGGTATGTCAGACTGGCCATTATAGAGGCGTTGCTGTTAGACCAAGCACAACTGGAAGTGTGTTGTTCTGGAGATGAGAGTGACTGAGGCCAGCAAAGCCAAGGAGAAGCCTGTTCAACTCCACATCTACCCGGGATTCCTTGGAGAGGTGATAAAGTGAGTAATAAGGTGAAGTGGGAGTTAGAAAGTGGATGCGACAGCTCCAGCAGAACTTCTTCTCACTGCTCGTTACAAAGCAACTAACGTTATTTGGAAATCTATTTGAGGAAAAAATGCACTTTGAGCATCTCTGCCGTTCTTGTGTCTGAAGCATTGATCAGGAAAATTGGCAGCACAACACCAGCAAAGGAGAAGAGAATATGGTGAAGGCAGCTAAGGAAATTCAAATGGAGAACCCAAGAGAGGCAGAGAGTCCCAGTACAGGGGCCACATGTTCCCCACCAGAGGAACAATCAGAAAAACCCTCCATGCTCTGTTTTAAGAAGCGGAAGAAGTCCTGTAAGAAGGGGCTGACTGTGAAGGATGTGTGCGAAGGAGCCTCAGAGGAGAAAAGCCAATGTGTCAGTGACCAAGAGGAGGCAAAATCACGATCCTCCAAAGGAACCTGGGCAGCCATCAAAAACCTTACCAGGCCTCGGAGAAGGCAGAAGTCCTCCTCACGGAAGAAGGTGCCCTCCGATTCCCAAATGCAGCTGGAGGTGGATGCTGAGGAGAGCTGTGCACAAGAACTCCCGAAGAAACGGGCAAGCTCTGGGGTGAAGATGCCCTGTGTGAGGTTCTCCAGAGGCAAGAAAAAACCCAGCCCCTCAGAAGCAGTGGAGGAGTCAGAGGGCAGTGTTCAAGCAAATGAAGTGACGGGTGTTGTGAATAAGGCTAGTGAAGTGACAGAGGATTTGGCCCCAACAGACAAATCCTTCAGCCCAGTCTCTGCAGAGGAGGAGCAGGATACAGTGAAGGAGGACCAGGATACGGTGAAGCAGGAGCAGCACATATTGAAAGAGGACCAGGATACAATGAAAGAGGAGCAGGATACAGTGAAGGAGGAGCAGGATATCGTGAAGGAGGACCAGGATATAGGGAAGGAGGACCAGGATACAGTGAAAGAGGACCAAGATACAGCAAAGGAAAGTGGCACCTCTGTTGGGAAGAGTGAGCCCTTGACAGAGCCCACACCTGATGCAGAGGAACACTGGGAGTGCACTGTTCAGTCGGAGATAACTGATTCAGAGACAGTTGGTGAAACAGCCCAGGACAAAGTGCAGGGAGGGAGCCTACCCCAAACCACCCACCATGCGGAGGGCAGGGAAGTTGCTCCTGCAGCACCTGTTTCCAAAGATCAACCTGACAATGCCCCTGAAATCACAGAGTGGCAGGAAATCCCTAATACCTGCAAAGAGATGCCTGAAAGGGATGAATTGGAAAAGAGTGTAAATCTTCCTGAGGAGTGCAAAGCTGAGGAGACTGTAGCGGATTTCAGTGAGTTGGCATCTGGAGGTGATGCAGCAAGTGTGAAGGATGCAGTGAGTGTGCAAGAGGCAGCAAATGTGCAGGAAGCAGTGAGTGTGCAGGATGCCACGAGTGTGCAGGATGCAGTGAGTGTGCAGGATGCAGTGAGTGTGCAGGAGGCAGTGAGTGTGAAGGATACAGCAATCATGCAGGATGCCACGAGTATGAAGGATGCAGTGAGTGCACAGGATGTAGTAAGTGTGGAGGATGCAGGGAGTGCACAGGATGTAGTAAGTGTGAAGGATGCAGCGAGTGTGCAGGATGCAGTGAGTGTGCAGGATGCAGCGAGTGTGCAGGATGCAGTGAGTGTGAAGGATACAGCAATCATGCAGGATGCCGTGAGTGTGCAGGAGGCAGCAAGTGTACAGGAATGTTCCAGTCACCAGGTATTAGAAGCAAATGCAGGTGCAGGTGTCAGCATTGTCATCACCATCACCGAAGCTGAGGACTCTGACAACACCGACTCTGACCAGGCCTATGAGCCATCCCCAGTTTTGCACCAAAAAAAGCAAAAAGGGAATAAAAAATCGAACAGGAATGCTGATGTTGGTCAAAAAGAGGGCCCCGAGGCTGGTGGCGGTCCCCAGGCAGAGGAGAAAGCTCTGGGTGACCAGGGGCACAGAACTGGGGAGCAGTACGAGTCGCTCCTCATAGAAACTGCCTCTTCCCTCGTGAAGGCAGCCATTCAGTCATCCATAGAGCAGCTGGTCAACGAAATGGCCCTGGAACAGAATAAACACAACAGCTTTCTGTGATGGCAGCCTTGCCCCAGAGAGAAAGAGTAGAGGGAGTGATTTAAAGCTCCATTTGGCCTGCGGGGTGTGTGGAGAACTCGGAGAGCTCCCGGGGCCGAGGTGTAGTTAATTCTGCATGCCCGTTCAGTTGTGTGTCTATGTGAAATGGATCCTGGGATGTGGGCAGACCCTGCTGAGTGCAGTGTGTCCCCTGGGGCTTCAGACAGCGTCGCTGACCACAGCTGCGGAAAAATTAAGGTGTTACAGTGACTGTATTTTCATTTCTTGGCATATTTATGTCAGGGTCACATTTCTGCCGTCACCCATGCCCTGTTTGCCCGCTGTTCATTCTGTAGATCTATACATACCATGTGTTTGAAAAACGTCCTCAGAGGCAGTGAGTGCCCGACCTGGTGCTGGGCTGTATCCCGGGCACACTGGAACAGCTGGAGGATTGCTGGGGCTTTATTGCACATGAGGAAGAGTGAAGTGACTGCAGAGTTAACATGAAAACATCGGTGCCAGGCTGTGTTTAGTGCTGTGAACAGGCCCTCGCTGCGCACAGGCGCCAGGAGCCGCGGTCGCCGCTGTCGCATGAAGCCGGCGGGTTCCAGAGAGCGCTGTCCTTCCTTCGCTCGGCCTCTCCCGCTGTCCCGAGCAGCCTGTGCATCTTCAGACACGTTAAAGCTCAGCATCAGCCTCGCCTTGCTGACCCCGGGCTGCGCGGATGCCAAGAAAGCGACAGCGCCTCGTTTGCTCGGGGAGCCTTTCTCGCACCATTAAACTCAACGGGCAAAATTCCCGGCGGCATCACGGGCGTGGGCTGGGCGGGAGCAGCCCTGCCGCAGGCAGCCCCTCTCCTCCCTCGCCTTCCTCCGTCCCCGTCCCGGTGTCGTGGTGAAGCTCTCCTCAGATGTAGCATATTTTTTTATACATGGCATGTGCTATAAATAGCAGTGAGCTGCATGCGTGTTAGCAGTCAGCATAGTTTGGGAAGCTGCAGTGTGCTGCCGGCGCTGGGATTGCTTTGATTTGGTCTGAGTGCCGCCGGCACCGCCGGCTGCTGGCGGCAGCCTGTCCCGCACCGCTCCCCGCTCGCCGCAGAGCCCGCCTGCCTTCATCCAGCCCAGGCATCCCTTGGGAATCGTGCATTATGCCCGGCTCGCTGCCACCAGGCCTTGGCACGCCATGTAGCTCGCTCTGAAACATGCAGGGAAATGCTGGAGCAATCTTACTAAAGTCCTCAGGGAAAAAAATCCAGACATGAGGGCCTGAGGACATGGCTGGAAAATACCTGGACAATCCTGTTGCTGTCGAACGCTGTGAACTGCCCTGCTCCGAGGGGTTTTGCACCAGCGCAGCGTGTGTGCGAGCATCGCCTCCAGCTACCAGCTCTCCGGGAGAAAGGGGCCTTTTAACAATATGGGATGGTATCTGCGTGGCTGGGATTTGCGTCCAGCTGTGGGCAAGGCAGTGTGTTCCTCGGAGAAAATTCTCCTGTGTGTTCCTCAGCCGGTACAGAAATAGCAGCCGCGCTTGGCAATTGCTCACTGACCATGGGCTGAGATTTCCCTTCCCAGCCTAGGGTTTGGATTCCTGCTAAAACACAAGGGCTGTACCTGTCCCTCGTACCTGGTGCACAGCCATGTTTTAAACCTCGATAAAACATCTCCATTGTCACGAGGGGACTGCGAGCAGCAAGAGCCACAGCTCATTTCTGTGCAAGTAAAACTTACTTAAAAAGAGGGTGGTAAAGAAAAAAAAAGTGTCTTTTTTTTCCTGTGAATTTGTTTATTAAGTTATCAGCTATTGATAATTCAGTGTGTAAAGTTTTAATGGCTTTGTACTTCATACTGGTCCTTCCAGGTATTTTGCCATAGTTTTGAAAAAGGGACTTTTAAAGGACTTTTAGATGTACCTTTGGAGCTGCCACAGCACCCCAGGAAGAACCATCCTGATGCCGGGGGTGGCTTATGGGATTTCACTGGGCACTGTGGCAGGTTGGTGCTGAGCAAAGGGCTGCAGCTTTGCTGTGGGATCCCACTGGAGTCAGCTGCAGAGGAGGATGTCCAAGCTTTAGTAAACAAACACAAAATTACCCCACAGGGCCAGGCTGTCATCCTCTGTCAGCCTGCTCAGCTGTTTTGGGAGGATTTCGTGTTATTTCTGTATTGCCTTTTAGGCGAAACACGTCTTCAAAAAAGGAGGAGAATGGCAGAAATGTTTAGCCGTGCCCTGCAACTTGCTCCATGTCAGGGGGTTGGGTTTGCATCCTCTCTTGTAGCTGTTTTTCCCTCTGTTGCAGCTGTACATAGAACTGATGATTATTTAATTAAAGGTGAATGTACCTGTTGTTTTCTTGCCTTGTGATTGAGTGGGCAGCTATGGAGAGGTTTTGTATGTGAAAGGATTAACTCACAGTGGCGCTCCGTTGTGTCCAGCTTTTTCAGGCAGTCATACAGTGAGCAGAGAGAAATCTTAATGTTGGTGGCAAACCCAAATTCTTTGGAGGTTTGCTCCTCCTCTGCCCTTTCTATGACATTTCCTTTTGGTTGCTGGACAATCACTTCCACTGCAGAATCCTGGCTGCCCAGGGACTGCTACAAGGAATTTGTGAAGGATCACAAATCTCTGGCAGCTAAGAAAAGCCGTCCTGCTGCCCCATGGTTAAATTCCCTTTTAGATACCCTGTGGCACCAGAGGAAAATATTTGAGGCTTTGCAGACTGACAGGGGTCAAACCCCACTGCCCATGGAATGGCACAGCTCTGATCCCATGCAGATGGTTTGGTTTTCTCTGCAAGCTGCTGGCTTATGCTTCCTGCTCCCAGGGCTTGGGATTGCTGTTTCCAGGTGCACCGTTTGGTGCTGACAGGGTCCAGGATGGGGCTGGCACTTTGGGAGGGGGAGCAGCACATTCAGTGCTTCAGCACTTTCTGTGCCAGCTCAAATAGGCCAAACACCCTCATTTTCCTTTTTTTTTTTTTTTTTTTTTTTTTGCATATCATGTAATTTCTTCAGACATTTAAAACATGCAGAAAATATGGGGGAAAGATGTTATACATTTTTAATAGTATTAATACTATTTATTCTTTCAGGTTTACAGAACAAAATATAGGCTCATAACAGTTGCTAATGACTTAATTAAGACTCTCTATTCCTTCCTTATGATTAGAGAATAGAACATTAATAAAACATTTATTCTTTCAGAGAAGGAATGATAGATTTACTTTTGTGAAAGTGTGCTTGGCTAAGGAATCTGTGAGGATGTGGCTGCATGGTTGTGCCAGAGCACCAAAGGGTGGCCTGACTTTAGGACCATCTTCCTCACCAACAGCTAAAATAATCTGGAATAATCATAGAATCATAGGATCATTTAGGTTGGAAAAGACCTCTAAGATCACCAAGCACTGCCAAGGCCACCACTAAACCATGTTCCCAGGTGCCACATCTACACCTCTTTTAAATCTCTCCAAACCCCACCACTGCCCTGGGCAGCCTGTTCTAATTCTTGGACACTCCTCTCGGGGAAGAAGTTTTTCCTGATATCCAATCATTTTTATAGCCCCATTCAGATTGCTTCTGAGCTGTCTGGCTCCTTACCCAGAAATTCATTGCTTCCTGCCCTCTGAATTATGGAAGTGGTTGTTCTGCTCACCCCACAGGCTGTGCTGCTGCTTTTGTCCCAGATGTTTCCAGTGCTTTTCTCAGTGGGGACAATTCAGCTCTACATCCAACAAGTTCCATATCCCTGCTTTGCTGGGTCATTTTGAATATTTTCATCTCCCACAGCTTTTTTATATTAGCAGCAAAGAAAAAGGTGTTTAAATAGTACAACTCATACCCAGAAAGGCTTCCAGGGGGATAAAAAGCTTTTCTGTTAAGTCAACACTGAGCCCAGCAGAAAACAAGTGTATCCATTGAAAAGTTCCTTGTGGAAACTGCCAGTAGACAATGATGGCACAAATATTGCAATTTCTTTCCTGCCCTGGGACACCAAAAGTGGACTAGAAATACACAGGGCTGGATCTCCAGCTGCCGAAGGTCACAGCAGCTCCCTAGGCTTCAGAGGACTGACTCTACAGCAGCCAGAAATCTGGTGTCTGAGTCCAAGGTGCAATCCCTGCATAAATGGTGGACATGCTGATATGTGACATGTGTAAAAGTGAAGATGCAGTTGTGGGGTTTTTTGCTGTTGTTTTTGTGGGGTTTGGATTGTTTTATTTTCACAATTTATGTAAGAAATTGAGTAAATTCACAAAATACACAGGAATCCTGGTCTGCACTTGGGATGGATGGATGGATGGATGGATGGATGGATGGAGGGATGGATGGATGGATGGATGGATGGATGGATGGATGGATGGATGGAGGGATGGATGGATGGATGGATGGATGGATGGATGGATGGATGGATGGATGGATGGATGGAAGGAAGCCAGACTCTGGTGACAGACCCACACATTACAAGCAGTGAAGTGCTAATATTTCCTGTCTTATAGCTAGAACCTTTCAGCATGAGTAACTCAAAATGAAGTGCTCCAAGGAAACAGATTGATTTAAATAATTGCTTTAATATGATTTTACCTCTGCAGTTTTATTTCCTAGAGAAATGGTTCTTGTCAGCTCTTGTTGGGTAGTACTAAAATAATTAAATACTTTTCATTTGCAAACAGACAAAATCTTAACATTAAATGTGACTTGAAAAAAATAATAATCAGAGGATGTTATTTCTTAATACAGTTATTTAAGCTACAATATAGGTTAATGTTTTTTAGGAGGCACAGCTTTCACCTGTCTTTCTTTTTGCAGAGAATTGTGAAGAGTGCAGTTCTGTGCCAAATGATGGGATTTTTCTGCTGTGGGGTTAAAGTCCACTTAACCAAAAAGTGGATTTCAGCAAAAATACCCAAACCCAGCATTTTGCAGTAGGTTTTGTTATATAAAAACTGACAAACGGGCTGGATACAAAAGGGAGGGAGATGGTAAGAAAACACGTTTTTCAGTTCAGATTATTAAGATGAAAGTATCATCTGCAGCTCGAGCTGGCAGTCACCCTGTCAGCCCTTAAGTTAGACCTCGCAGAGATTCGCCTTCCAAACCTCTTTAATCTGGAAGAGGTGGCATCCCCCCACCGAGGCGGGTGCTCCAGCAGGGTCCCTTCTGCAGGTACCGCTGTCCTTCCGGGAGGTGCCTTTCCAATGCCAGGTCCCTACAGGTGCACGGACACGCCAAGCATCACTTTGCCGTTGTCCCTGAGTGAAAATTTCAGTCTGGAGAGGGATGTCATCTCTGCGCCCCAGTGCCATCACTCGTGTCACATTTGCTCTCCCCATTTGCCATTTTAATGAAGACTCGAGGCCGCGGTGCCGGTGTGTCAGGGCTCAGCGCGGTGACAGCTCGGCGTGACGGGAGCCTGGTGAGATGGCAGCTGGGTGGGAAGCGCAAGGACTGCGACTCCTATGGAGCTCCTGAGCATCCTCCTTGGAAGGGGGAGCGGCGCGTCCCCGCTGCTGCCGGCAGCCCCCGCCGCTCCCTGCCTGCCAAACCTCCCCGACTGCGCTGCACGAAGGCGTCGGGCTCCGGCGCAGCCCAGACAGCCTGAAACCGAATTTGCATTCCATCTCCTAGCTGGAGCAAGGCAGGGGAGGCCGAAGCGCTGGGAGACTCTCGTCCCGCAGCTCCCTGGCGTGTGTCGGGCAGCCTGCGGGCAGCAGGGGCGGGCTGGGGGCCCGGCTGGCGAGTGCAACAGGCACAACAGGAAGGCGCACCCGCACCCCAATCATTAGCGCGATGAGTAAGCGAATCACGAAAACAGCCTGGTGGGGGATGCTCGGCCCTAATGACAGGCTGGGGCGCCTGCCCTGCTGGCTCCGGCGGTGCTGCGGGCGGCGGAGGCGGCCGCTGCCGGAGCGGGTCCCTCCCGGGACGGCTGCGGGCAAAGGGGAGACGCGGAGCATCAGCCGCCGCTCCCGGTGTTTCGCCCGGAGCTCGGCGAGGCTGCTCGCCCACCGCTGCCTCCTGTCTCGGTTGCTGACACCACTTTCTGCCTGCCACGAGGTTCTTCTCCTGCATCTATCACCCCTCGATGGCTCGCCACCCTGGTTTCCCTGCCCTAGCGCCCATAGCTGGCTTTATGTCCTAAAACCAATGGGTTGCAAATCCCAGCGATTGCCAGGAGAGACAGAGGGGTTTACACAGTGTTTTCTTACAGCATTTGTGCCAGTAACCGGAGGATTCACATGGCCTAAACATTGCTGCACTGGCCTGTGCATCCCGGGAGGTACCCCCAGGTACCTGGGGAACCCCCCAAAGCTTCCCATGGCCACCTCCACTCAGGTGAAACCCAGTACAGCAGAGAAGGCTGAGAGCTTTGCCCTGCTTTTGTTCCGAGGGTGCAGCCTCTGGTTTGGAATAGTTGGTGGAAAACACTTCCTCTCGTAGGCTGCTTTTGAAGTTGTGTCTTTACTTTTTCTTAATGAAACATGCAAATCCTATACATGCTGCGATTGCATGTCAGGGAACTCAGTCTTGACACAGCTCTGGTTGTAAATATTTAACTGGCATGTAATTTAGGTCACATCCATCCTCATTACTTTTTCCCTCACAATTTTTTATTGCTCAGAACATACCTTCCTAGTGCTGACCTGCTGGAAAGTCCACTCTATTGCAGTCTTTTTTGGCAATCCTGGACAAGAAGGGAAAAGAAAATACTGTGTTTTATTAAACAGGGAATCTGAAGATCATGGCAGTGGTGTGGCACGACCTGGTTGGCTGATTGCTATGGGAGGCCTTCCACAAGCCATGAAGAAACCTCTCACTTTGGCCATTGATACCTGATGGTTCCCTTCAGTGATGCTGAATTGAACGTGCTGAGGTCACTTTTCACTGCAGTTCTGAAGGCTACACTTACACAGGATAAATACTTTCTGCCTCCAAAATACCAGAAAACTATTTAGTGTCAGCATTACACTGAAGAAATGAAATGTCATGATAGCAGTATTTCATGGCCTTATTTTTAACGGCAATTCTCACTGCTTTAGGTTTACATCCCAACAGCAAATTTCATTTCCCTGTTCAACCTTCTCAGTGTGCACAAAAGCAAGATTCTCAGTAAAATAACCAGACCTCACACTGCAAGGGGGGATAAATGCACTTTTCTCCACACACTTCACTGCACCCTAAAAAGCCTGAGAGACACAGACCCTGTTGGACCCAGCAGCATCAGAGCACTAAAAATATTTCAAAATATTTCGAATTACCTAGCTTGAAATTGTTTCTCATGCTCTGGTGGTTGAACCAGCTAATGTACAGTCAGCATTTTGGGGCCAGCACCCACATACATGATGACAGCCACTGCTGCACTGAACTGGCATTTCAGAGGTTCACATGAGCTGTCTGAGGACTCTGCTCATGCTCAGGGCTTTGGCAGGTGGGGTCTGAGCCCAAATCTTCCCATCTTTACATGAAACATGAACAGCAGAGCCATGCACTTCAACGGCTGTGGTTCATCAGCTCAGTATCCCTAGTGATGGGACCCCTTCAGAGCACAAGGCAAATCTTCCAAGGATCCCCTGGGGCTTTGGGACTTCCAGCCTTGAAGTACTCCCACCCTGGGGCTTTCTTTGCCTAAGCCCATATACATCTATTAACCAATCGCAGATATCTGGAAGGAATCACTAGTATAATTATTCTGCACACTGTGACAAAATTTTTTCGGTTTTTATTAAAAAAAAAAATCAAATCCCAACAAGAAATGAGTATTTGCCAAGCCCAGCTGTGCAAGTCAGGCAGATTTCCAAGCATGCACCGGCATAAAGGTTAAACACTCAGGAATTCAAGTGTCTTCCACATGCAGTAATAAAACTTCTCATGATTTATCCAGGAGCAGCTGCTGCCCTTGCTTAGCAAATATAACTGCCCTGTAAAATTATTTTCTATTCATAAGACTCGGAGAGAATGATGTTTTTATGTTAACATAACTCAGAGCTGATGACTTCTGTCTCCATCTTTTCCTGCTGCTTTAATTATAACAGAGCTTTAACACTTGCAGTAGAAAACTGCTGAAAATGCATTTCTTGTATTGCAAATGATGCAAAAAATAAAAGCCTTTGGCAGATGTTTGGTGTCACAGAAGTTTAGTCCCACAAAGGTTAACCAAAGTACACCTTTAAAAGGGGGTGTGAGGATAACAGAAAACAATCGCTTACAGTTTTATCTTTTCAAGGATACACAGGACATGAACACAGTCCTGGTTTATGTCTCATTTCGGCTTTGCCATGGCGTCACTCCTACAGCACATACAGCTGAGACGTTTGGCTCTTTTACCAGAGATCACAGCTTTTATAAAAGCTCCCTTTTTAATGGGCAAGAAGCAAACAAAACAGCCCTGCCCACACACCTGAGGATGAGCAGCGTGTCCCAAAGATGCCTTGGGCACTGCTTGCTGTCCCCAGTACTGAGCTCTATTACCACTACCCTGTTACCTCTGCAGAGACATCAAGAGCCCTTTGACTTTCAATACCAATTACTTCAGGCAAGTTAGGCACCTATTTGACGATCCGAGGTGCTTATCAACTGACTGAATTGTAGATATTCAGTCCCTCTACAGCTCAACTCTACAGCTCTAGCCACCCCAGCAAATGCTTCTCTCTGTTTTTAAATTAAATGTAGAAGCTGAGGGAAGCAAGCAGTACCTGGAGAAGGCAGCCCACTCAGTAAAGTGTCACATACAAATAGGGAATGACCATAATATACCTTTTTTTTTTTTTTTTTAAACCCGTCATGTAGAAATAGAGGTCAGTGGAAGCTGGAGGGCATTTGCCCAGTTATAAGCAGCCTGTGCTGGATGTGATTTAGCTGAGGCTGTTATGCTGGGAGAGAGGCAGAAGGCTCTCTTCCAGGAAATGCTCTGTATGAATGGCTCCGTGCTCAGATGCAGCACTCACAGGCCTGGGTATCAGCTGGGTTCCGTTTGTTTTCTTGTTAAGCAGAGTTCAAATGTGTTCACACCAGAGCAGCTTTAATGGGTACACGCACCAAAAAGGAGCACAGGGACTTGCAGAGAAGCACACCCCAAACCACAGCCTGCATTTTGCAACATCATCTTGGCAAGCTCAGGGACTGTTTGTTTTGCCCCTTTGTCTTGAAACACGATTTGGCAGCTCTCAGTGGCCAATCCATCCCCTGGAGTGTGCAGCTCCCTGCCCAGGAGAAGCAGCAACCACCCTTACAAAGACCTCAGATGGTCTTGCAGTTCGGCAGTGATTTAACTGCAGGTCTTGCTCCAGGACAATATCAAAGACAGCTCAAGGGTCCCGACTACAAAGAGCTTTCGAGCAGGCATTCTGACAGCAAACTGTTCTCACCATTCTTCAGGCTCCCCCTTTCCAAAGGCAATGACTTGGCTCCACCAGGACTGGCAGGAAGCCTCCAGTTTCTCAAAAACTGCATAATGAGATTACGGGAGCAGCTCAGGAAGCTTTTGCTCTGGGCTGCGGAAGAGACCTCTGCGCTCTAAGAACTCGTTGTGCCTCCTCAGGGCCTTCTGATAAACAGCATCTCTGAGGGATGGGCTGCAGCCCACCTGATGGGAAGTCTGGGATATTTCAGTTGAAAAACTAGAGAGGGACAAACTATGAATTCAAGAGGAATATGTATAATTTTAACCCCCTCTTGGATGTTACCCTTCAGATAACAAGTAATGATCAATGAAAAGCTGGACGGGGGCTCTGAGTGGAAGGTGTCCCTGACCATGGTTAGGGGGTTGCAACTAGATCATCTTTAATGTCCCTTCCAGCACAAACTATTCTGTGATTATAGAAAGGCAAAAAACTTGCATGTTACCATTTCACGGTGGTGCCACAAACAGAGAAAAAATAACACACTGTGTATTTGCTCTTAGCAAATATACAGATTGTAATATTAAAGAATGTGTTGGCTCCAAGCTGTTTACAAAGTCAGAAATCATTTTCACTCAGAAAATACGTGTGTGGCATTTAATCCTGTAAAGACTTAGATTAGGATATGCCTCCTCTCAAAGAAGAGAGGACACTCCTTTCCAACCTTTTTTTCCTCCCTGCAGAGAAGATGGTCCAATAATGGAACATGGTCCTAGAGGGGCATCAAAATCTGTCCTTGCTCATGCAGCAGTGGTGAATGAGGGAGGAGTAGGAGGGAGGAAAAACACATGCAAATCCCTGGTTTAAAAGCAAATTTAGAAGACAGATGAGGACTCCAGGGCTTGTCAAAATGAAAGTTGCCACCCCTACATCAACACTGCCAACTCCCTTGAAAAGAGCAGCCTTATGGCTCCTGCAAATATTTATGCAGAGATTTATTAACTGCAGTTATACAACGCGAACTTCAGGATTCATCTCCTTGAGATATTTATTTTCATTAAAAACAAACTGTTTGGGAAATACAATACGTGCTTCCCTCTACACTTCCATCCATCTGGTTTCAGAAGAGCAATTCTATGGAATACAAACAGTCCTAGGCACAACACAGAGTACTAAACAATGTTTAAATCTCACACCCAGCAATACAGCCTGAACTGTAGTAAAGCAGAGCAGGAATAAGTTCAAATTCAGGAAAAACATAACTGAGTTACACGGAGGCTTCCAAGAAGGACTTAGATGGGAATTAGCTCGAGTTTAAAAGTTAGAGAAGTAAAAAAAGCAAGTACACAAATCAAAGTACACAGTCCTTCACAGTTATCTCAGAGGTGAGGGGAATGTTGGTTCAAGAAAATCAGCAGCACAAAGCAGCCACTCCCTAGGTGGAAAATGCCAAAACATCCAGTTTCAGCATCTGAAGGGGGAAAATTACTCTACCAGGATGGTATCAACGCTTTCTTGGATAAGATCTGACTCCAGTATACATTCATCTAAGTGGTCTTGGGACAAGCTGGAGCTCTTACCCACACTCTTGCTGTCACAGTAAGGGTGAAACCTGGGGGTGGCAGGGCTCTCCAGCCGCTGGCAGCGGCTGTACTTGTGCTGCTTCCCTCTGTGCGTGTACATGTGCTCCAGCAGCTGGCTCTTCCGGAAGAACGTGCGGCCGCAGACAGTGCAGCTGATCTTTCTCTTTCTTGAGAAAGAAAAGTTACAGTTCAACTCCACCGGTTCGTGGTCCTTGGAGATGAGGGAGAGCTGCCCGATCTGCAGTGGCTCCAGGTCACCGCAGCTCGGATGCTCCAGCTGATGCTCATCCTCCTTGAGGAGGAAGGCCCCGAGGCGACGGCCATCCCCAGGCTCCCTGTCCTCAGCCAGAGGCTGCACCTCCCCCAGGTCACTGCTTTCCAGGATGGAGGCTGGGACGCCGAAGGGCAGCGAGCCCGAGACGTGGGTGTGCAAGTGCTGCCGCAGCCCCGCGCGCGAGTCGAAGCGCTCCCCGCAGTAGTGGCACAGGTGCACCTTGAGGCCGCCCTTGGCAAAGATGGGGCTCGCTACCTCTGGAGAAGGAGGGGTGCAGCTCTGGGACACCACGGGCTCCGAGTCGCACCTCTCCTGCTTTATGGAAACCGAGAGCTTCGGGCGCTCCTCTGCCGGCTTGGCGAGAGCCGTGGGCTGGGCCGAGGGGCGAGCGACCTGCTGGTCCAGGGGGCCGTCGTCCAGGCCGATGGCCAGGGACAGCTGCAGCTGGGGGTGATCCCCTTGGGCTGCAGACCTGCTGCCCGCCTTGGGCAGGCTCTCCTTCGCTCCCAGGCGCTCCTTGGCCAGCTTGTGTGCCGTAGAGATCTGGATTCCGTACAAGTTGGAAGACTGGACGGGCTCTGGGGAGAAGGCCTGGTTCATCTCGATGGCAATGTGGGAGAGGTGGTCTGCGTGCAGGAAGCGGATGCCCTCCTCCAGTCGGCTCTGGCTGACAGTCTGCTTTGGCCCTTTCCCAGTGTACATGATATGCAACAAGTAACTAAATATGTCAGGCTGGATGTCTGTAGGCTGAATCTTTATGCACTCGCTGAAACAAAGCAGATGATTAAGTACATACAGGGATCCAAATCCTGATCCATTACCTGCCCATTTGCTGTGAGAGCGCTTTTACAAGCAGCACTCCCTGCCAAGCCCTGCAGAAAGTGCAGAAGCCCTGTTTGCAAAGCCAGGTGCCTGAGTCTACATTTACCTCTGTGATTCTGAAGACCATGTGCACAACTGCAGCTGAGGCAGGTGCAAGTGACCAGCCCTGGCCACCCTGTCCCTCCCATGCAGAGCCAGCCCCTGCCGCACGGCACCGCAGCGATGCCATGCAAGCTGTGCATCACCAGTGTGTGCCACTCCACTTATTTGAGTAATAAATTCAGCTGCCATTACTGTGTAATCTTTATGAGCATTGCACTTAAGTGTCAGCAAACAACATCCACAGGGAAAGGCAGTTAACTCATCTCACTTCCAGCAAAGGGGCGATGCAGCTGATCCTAAAGATTATCTTGCAGAGGTGCTGGAGGCCACGACCCTCAGAAAGGAAGGGGAATGAAGAAGGGTTTAATCCACTACAAGGAGCCACCCCAAATCAGAGGCCAGACCTTGGCACTGCTGTTGTTATACCTGCAGAACCACTCCTGACCTGGCCAGGTGAAGCATCTGAACAACAGCTTGAAATGAATTGATGATCTCAGTCTTGGCCCTTATCTGCAAGAGCCTGAAGCACAGACCTGTGATAAGGCCACAGCTTCTTCATTGTTTCAAGCCTGTGGATCCTGCCAGAAGGGACAGTCTCACCCAGCAAGCTTGACTACAACCTAATGCAAAGTACTGGACATATTGCACATGGGCAGGAGGTACCAGGATATCCCTAGATTCCAAACGTGCAAGGTTCTCACATGTAGGAAGATGGTGGTACTTACATGCTTTATTTATCTGGTCACACAAATGTCTCATCTCTAAAATGCAGGGTCTGATGTTGCCATATGCTGACTAAGAAAGTGGTTTTAAAGGGCAGAATGTTCTGGACTGTGAATGTTTAGAGAGCCAAGGCCTGTGCTGGGTTAGGAAAATAATCTCAGGCCATTTAACATCCCAATTTATACTCTTTTAGACTTTCGTACCTTTAAAAAGAAGAAAAAGCAGAATTTTGACAGTGGTAAAAGGATAGGAGGAGAGCTGTGTGTTCTTACCTCGTCTGATGAATAAATATCATCTTAAAATAGTTTGAAAAAGCAGCGAGCACCGCTCTGTGGGCCTTGAAGTAAACATCTCCAATGGCAACTGTGCAGTCACACAGAAAGCCAAACTCCCGCTGCATGTTCAGCTGCTGGAGGAGGAGGACGCTGTGGCCGGTGGTATCCATGGTGTGCCTGGGAGCAAGGGAACAAGATGTTCATCTCATTAAGAAATCAGAGAGCTCCCAAAGGCTCAAACGTTGACTTCTCACCACTGAAACGAGTCGGACGCCTGGTACGGAGCCTCTTCCCTCCTCCAGCTGGTCCCTGCACCCTAATTTAACAGTTTCTCTTTTCGATACCACCGCTGGTGTTCAAACCCACAACCGATGAGCTCAAAATCTCTCGGGGACTTTTCCATCTGCCAGCTACACTCAGAGATGCTTCTCCCGCTGATGAGCTACGCTCCGTGGGGTGTCAGCACTAACTTTAAACCCGGCTCGCGTTTTCCCTCTGACCTGATGGTGCTTTCTGCTGCCCCGGAGCCGCGGCGGGGGCACGGGGGAGCAGGGCTGAGCCCGGCGGCTGCGGCACAGAGGAGTCCTGTGCGCCCAACAAAGCCCCCATTGTGCGGGCTGAGCCGCCCCCGCCCCGCCCGCGGCCCCTGCGCAAATAAACGCTGATATTTGCTATTGTTTCCGCAGAAAATTGTTGGGGGG